>JAODVQ020357195.1:0-11591 GCA_025400075.2 Phenganax stokvisi | reverse complement strand
TTTTTAGACATTCAAAAAGCTTATGATACTGTATGGCGTAATGGCTTGTGGCATACATTGTTTAAGCTAAGTATCAAGGGGAAGTGTGGAGAGTAATTAAGGGGATGAATGAATCGTCAAGCAGTGCTGTATACATATATTACTAGGAGGAGAAAGATTAGCCTCATTTAGTGTCATGCAAGGTGTAGCCCAGGGAATGTAGCCTGTCACTCACATTTTGTTTTCAATGTTTATCAATAAACTTTTAAAGGAGGTTGATAACGCTGGAAGGACTTGGTATTAAGCTTAGTAGTGGAGAGAGATTGGGTGGTCTATATACAATATATTTGCAGATGACTTTGTAGGTGTAAGTGAATCATCAAAGGAAAATGTACAAAGCCTTATAGATATAGTTTGTATTTACTGTAATAAGTGAAGACTGAAGGCTAATATAACAAAGAGTGCCGTGATGGTATTTTATAAGGATAGTACATATATCATATAGCTAGAGTGAAATTGTACATGGGAGGAGAGAGTTGCCTAAGGTTGATAAATACATTTACTTAGGAGTAGACCTTGCCTATAATGGGTCATGGGATGCACATGTTAAGAAAGTCTTAGATAGTAGTAAGAAGAAGGTTAACCAAACCAACTGCATAGTGTGATTAGCAAATAGAGGTATTAATTTGACCGCAAGAAGGCTTTTACTTTTATCAATTGTTCGGCCTTGTCTTGAGTATGGTAGCGAGGTTTGGGTATGTAATAAAACACAAGCATAATATGCTTTAGAGTCAGAGTTATAGAGAGAATCTGGCTTGGTAGACTAGCTAAAAGAGAAGAGTTTGCTTATGTATGGTTATTTTTAGGTTACAGTATGACATGCGCACTCGTAATAAGATATTGTACATAAAGATTATATAATATTTGGCTAGCTATACCCCTGAATTCCTTCATGGGCTACTAGATATGATAACTCACATCACTAAATTCCTATAGTTCAATAACACTGTCATTATTATTTAATTTATTCCACTAACATAACACTACTCACATCCCTTTAATTTTCCTGGAATTGATAATCTACATGAACTTCAGGTCAAACTGTTACTATTTTCCAAGAAAGGAAGGACCTTAGCTCATTAAGAATAAAATGTATTATACCCGAACCATTACTGATAAACTTCCAAGAAACTACTAAAGATATATTTCTAAGAAATGGATTACCAAACTGTTAAATTAAAATTTATAAATTATATAGTGACGTAATAGTTATATTGCTTATGGCACGGCCACTGGTATAAAATGAGGAGGACGGCATTCGGTTTTAGTAGCAGTTCGTTGATCAGTATTTTACTGTTTATTACACTGTCACTGTCTACAAACAAGATGTATGTTGCCATTGTTGCAAGTTTGCTTCTGGCTCTTGCGTATGGGATGAAAGATGTGGTTCTGAACAAGCAAGAAATTGATACCCTCATACTTAACTTAGGACAAAGTAAATATTCTACTATTATCTGCTGACAAAATTTATTCTGCTTTATATTTATTCTGCTATATATATTATTTAATTTTGTGTTATGTAAAGCAGGACTACTGCGGGTAAAATGGAGGACTGCACATGCATGGGTGCTAGTAGTAAATATTTTTACTGTCGATACCATTTATTGTCTGGTGACAAGATAATATATTGCTGTTATCTATTGCTATGTTTGCATTTGATTCTTGCACACAGTAAAAACACTGGAAGACACACATAAGGCTATCGTGACTAAAACTCTAAGGGGTAAATAATACTTTGCTGTATTGGCACTCGGTTAACATTAAAAATCACATTTAGCTCAAAGGGCTGGTGTACTAACATTGCCGCATTACACTGTGAGCGAAGTCTCAGCTACTGTCACTGCAACATCTTCATATATTGGAGAGTGGGGACTAAGTATGTCACATATGATTATGTTCTGACTCTACGTTTTAAAAAATAATTATAGCTCCCAAGGACTTATGTGCAGAACAAGGGTGTAGTGATCATGGTGTGGAAGTTATCTCTGGTAAGTAATATAGTGTGCATATAATTATACATTACAATATTATAATTCTATTAAACTACTTATAGGCAGAGAACAATTTGCCACGCTAAACACCTTAACATGTACTGTCACTAGTCAAAAATCAATCTTATTAAGAATCACTAAACCACCACAACGTGAAAGAAGAATGTGTAGATATTACCGTCATGAAGGAACGACAACAGTCTCTTGTACTGGAGCAACAAATCTAGCATATTTTGTTGACGGAGTGTACATAGATACAGGTGAGTTTTGACTATATATACTAATGTAATTGACATAATTATAAATTAAATTTTCAGAGGAAACTTTTGAGAAGACATTTACGGACAATGAACTGAAAAAAATGCATTGGCTGTATTTCTTTGGTGTCTATAAACAACAAAAAATGATGATTCCATACAAACTTATTCCTACACAGTGTAAGTAAATGCTCAACTGTATGTTAACAGCTTAACAGAATTAAACTCACATTTCAGTCTGTGAATTTGAAGTCAAAGCTGAATTGTTAACAAATGGGTTAGTACAAGTTAAGTTCAATGCAAAAGGGAGTGATGATGGTCTTGTAAAAATTTCTATAACTGGTGGAGTTGGCTTTCATCAAGTAATTACAGGTAAAATATACCTAAGGACAAGTGATATAGTTATTGTTTATTCATTGTCTTATATAGGTGGTCAACGACACATATTAATTAACCCGACATATTTAAATGTTGGGGAAAATTATTTTGCGGTAGAGTATACTGTGAGTCAAAGTAACTGTGGTACGGAAACAATTAGAGATGTTATCAGAGTTGATGTTCGTAGGGATACAACTGGAGGTACGCATTACATTTCTGCTAAACTTAATAGTATTAAAAATCATGATTCTATTATTTTTAGATAAGTGTGTTCAGAACTGTCGTACAAAGCTTGTTGGGACACAAAATCGTGGATATGAAATTACTTGTGATAAAGTGGAAGGGCGTAGTGGTGTTGCTGCATCGTCGGTGTTAATCAACGGAAATGTGTTGGGAGATGGGTTATACAGTACCACATCTCCAACAGGTATACTAGATGAATGTCTAACATGTGGACTAGTAAACTCGACCCCAGTATCTTTCCTCTTATTGTATATGTGCGTGTCTAGACCCCTTTTCATGAGTTTGATTTTGGTTACCTCCATTTTTTTTGTTTCTCCTGAGATGTGCCCACCCCCACACAATTATTTTTGTGTTTATAAGTCTGAATTGATGGAAGCATAGAAACGCATGTATTATGAGTAATCATGGTATTTTATACTTTGGGTGTGTTACTCATTCCCTGTTATTGCTGCATTCAGAATGTTGACGGTGCAGGTTTTGCATTTCAGCGCTTTTCATTTTTTAGGAACAAACAAGTTTATATTGAGGATCGCTGATATTAGTGATATGAATGATCACTACAAGTACAAAATTGGTAGAAATGATGCTGGAGAACTAATGAATAACGATATTGAGATGCAAGTTACATGTTCTGAGGGAACCACTGGTCCTGACACTGTTCCTATCACTGACATTAAATCTTTCTACTTAAGAAGTATATATAAAGGAATACCTAGATCTAATTCAACTCATCAAACATTAACTAATACATGTACACTAGAACCCTGCCTAATGGACACCACTCTATAGTAGACACCTTGATATAGCGGACAAGATTTTATGTCTCAACTTACTACAGCTCAATACATTAAAATTCATCTAGAATGGACACCCTGCTCTATATAACGGACAAATATCTTAGTCCCAAGTTTTCCTTTATAGAGAGGTTCCACTGTACACACTTTGTATATATCCATTGCAGTAAGAAAATTAACTATGGAGTGTGCTGTAAGAGACGCTTACTGTGGAGTTGATGATGATGGCACAAACGTTATTTGTGATACAAACAGATTGGAAGGACATATTAGTAGCACAACTTGTTCAATGAACAATGAGCCCATGAAACCTTGTAAGAATCGGAAACTAAGCCTAGGAAATTGCTTTTAAGTTTTTGTATTCCAGGTAAATTATCTAAGGACATTGGACATTCAAACACAGTAACCTCTTCGCTTTACCACGTGCATGTCATTGACATTTTCGGTAAACCAGTTGACAGGCAGCTTTCTATTCACGGTATGTATGTTTTATTCTCTTCGTAAGCAATTTATACTAATGGTTGTTCTTTTGATATACAGGGAAACCCAACGTGTGGTGTAGTGCACAAATTTCAGGTGCAGAGGCTTGGGTTCTATGTCAGTTACCAAATAGTATTAAGTTGAAAAAAGGTAGCATAAAAGTGGACGGTTCAGATCGTGACGAGAGTAAGGTCTTTAAATACTTTTATAAGTTACTTTATATCTATGTTTATTAGGCTTTTTCCCTATTACTTTTGCTGATATACATCCAATCAAGACTGGTGTTACTATTGAGTTCAAAGATGAGTATGAGAGGCAATATAGTAAAGTTATTGACTTCAAAAAATATCAAATACCTGAAAAAACTGAAGGACAAACTGTCTAACACAATGTTCGGGAGAATTAGTCCTAGAATTGAAATAACTGAGCTATTATAGATGCTAGAATTAGTTGTTAGAGACAGTCTAATTATTGTAGTTGTTTTTGCTATTATATTCATTTAGAAAAACTATTATGAAATAATTATTATACTAGCTATATACAATGCGTGAAACAGAGAGTAAGAAAAGCAAAGCAAAGCAACACAACTCAACTATATATACTCAAGACAGCTACATTTTACCAAAGAAAAATGAATTGCCTTGAGTGTGACTCGAATCCACGACACTGCACTTTCCAGGCAAAGCACTCTACCAACTGAGCTACCAAGGCAGCTCAGTTGGTAGTGGCATACTCGATTTAACGCAAATAACACAACTCATCTTTGATAAACAGAATTCTCAAATAATGTCGTTATTATTTTGCCTGATATTTGCTAGTTTATGATTATGCTACTCCCTCTATATCTCATTGCTTTGCAATCTGAGTTTTTCCTATGCTGCTCTTCTGACCATTCTGAGACCTGGTATAGCTTTTCTGTATTGAATACATGTCTCGTGCTTTTTGTCCTATGGCTAGACTGCCTTCAGCTATAGTTATTTGCCCCTTAAATGAAGAGGACAGATGCAATGCATGGGCCTGGGAAGAAAGAGTCTTGGAGCTCTCATGTTTTCTGACAAAAGCTGCTTCATAGGCCCTTCTCTGCTCTTTTCTGTGATGTATAGTGGCTCTGATTTCACCTATTTGTTCCGTGTTATTAATTTTTGTGAGTAGTCCGATCGGATAAGTTGGTGAAGAAGGAGCATCTTCAGTCAAGGCAATGGTATCAGACATCATCTGATCTTTAAGCAAAGCTGCCTTGATTGTTGAAACTTTCTGATTTATTCTCTCTCTGGTTTTACTCGTGTCTGCCTCACCGACAAGTTTCAGTGCATTACTGAAAGCTTCCTCAGCATCTGATAGCTGTCCCATGTGATAATAACAGCTTCCCAAGAGCTCAAGAACCTGAAACTGGAGCTCCGTATTCTTCACTAAATGAGTTCTCTCCAGTGCTCTTTGTAGAGTATCCGAGGCCTGAACGTTATCTTTTATTTGCGAGAGGGCAGCAGCGAGATTACACAAACATCTTATCTCTCCTTCATGATTCTCCAACCTTCCTATATATAACCAACACATTATGCAAATTATAATGTTGCATATGTAACTGAGTTTAATGGGGCACGTCACCTTCCAGAAAGTTTTAATGCAGAAACCTAATTATAGCTACATTAACTATATACAGAGGGGCCAAATGAGTATATTCCAAAGCTGATAACCTAACATAGTCATAGAATGTATTATATATACTAACCATGGATTGAGGCAGCCTCTCTGTGGTACACAAGGCTCTCATTGTACATCTTCTTTTCATTATAAGTGGCTCCAATGTTCTGGAGAAGAGATGCTTCCTGGCTCTCGGTTCCATCATATTTTTTCACTAAGGAAAAGGCATGTTCAAAGCTCCTAAGAGCTTCGTCATGTTGACCAAGGGCTGTGTGTACTAAACCACACTGTGAATACAGCAATCCTGCGGATGGAAGATATTGAACTTAGTTCAGGCCATTATATTATA
The DNA here is from genome assembly GCA_025400075.2 of Phenganax stokvisi. Lineage (NCBI taxonomy): Eukaryota > Metazoa > Cnidaria > Anthozoa > Malacalcyonacea > Clavulariidae > Phenganax > Phenganax stokvisi. The sequence continues at coordinate 5,419 of JAODVQ020357195.1, read as the reverse complement.
ACAACGTTATTGTTGCTTGACTTTATTATTATTATTATTATTATTATTATTATTATCTTTTCACATCCTATGTCTATGCAAGTTATTTCAAAAAGCATACCCAATATTTGCTCATTATCTGCTCGCAGTCCTAACAATTTGGCCGTGCTGAGCATTCTTCGGCAGTCAGCCTCTCGACCAGTCCTCAGATGTGTCCTGGCCAATGTAGCACACACTATCGCTTCCTTTCCACGGTCCTTCAACTGCTTACACACCTCTCGTGCTTTCTCCAAGCTCGAAACTTCATCTTGGTTCTCTCCGGCTTCACGATAGCAAACAGCAAGTGCCTGTAGAGCGTCTACGATGGATTCCAAGTCTCCACCTTTTTCGCGGATCTCGATGAAGCACTCGTAATCCTTTGCGGCCTGGACGTGGTCTCCTAGAGCATGACTGGCTACTGCGGAGTTATAATGGATCTTGGCTAGAGTTTCGATCAGTTTTCCCTCTCGGTCGTCTTGAGCGTCGCTAGACTTTCTCGCAGAGATGGCGTCGCTCGCTGATCTAAGACAAGCACGACCTTTCTCTTTGTCGCCCAGAGCGACTAGGGAGACTCCTGCCTCTACCAGAGATGCTATGCGTGCATCCATTGATTCCTCCTTCACACGTCCCTCGAATTCCTCCGCAGACTGCTGAAGATCCTCTCCGAATGAACTTTCTTCCTCCTCCATATTAAAAAAGGGGGCGTAGCTCGTACTAATGCTGACTCAGCAAATTCCCCGCAATTGCATGCGCACATGCGCATTCAACGGAGAGTGGATTATTTAGAAAATCTGAATTCATCATGAGTTTCAAGAAGCAGAATCCCAGCGACTTTCTGAAGCTCATCATTGGTAAACCAGTGGTTGTAAAGCTCAACTCTGGCGTAGATTACAGAGGTCGGTCGATAAAACTACCTTTAGCGCATTCCTGTTGGAGTTTGCTAATAAGATTTGTTATTTGTTATAAGCCCTGCTATTATCATCACACAGGCGTCTTGGCTTGCTTGGACGGTTACATGAACATAGCACTGGAGCAGACTGAAGAGTATGTGAACGGACAGGTACGCATAAAACCTCATCTATCAGTTTATGACTAATCTCATTGCAGTTGAAGAGTAAATATGGCGATGCATTTATCAGAGGAAACAACGGTATTTCTTAGTTATTCCATCTCTTTATACCAAATATAAGATACATGCATATTACAAGCTCTTGTATACGTATGATTCTCTCTCTATTTCTGCAATTCATTCCTTTGCAGTTCTCTACATCAGCACGGCCAGATCAAGAAGATAAACATTTTAACAATAGAGTTATTGCAACCCAGCAATGACGCTAACCTCACAATAATACATACATAAGGCTAATTGAGGTGCTCCGGTCAAAAAGGGGTATTAAACGTATTGGCAAATAGGGGGTTAAACCTGAAGTTCAGTTTAACCCCGTGCACACGATAGGTCGATAGACGAAATGTAATGGAAACTTAGTATCTGGCATCACAAATCGCATGCGTGGTACACGCAAACGGTTGGTTTTTGTCACGTATCTCAATTTATTGTGCTTTTAATAACATTAGTGCGCAAGCGCTTAATTCCTCTTGTTAACCGGAGGTCCTCAATTATGCACCAAGCAAATTATTTGTGTGTCGATGTCTGGAGATCATTACATGAGGCGAGTGTGACTAAGGCTAGTGCACGATATCAGCTAAGAGGGTTACAATAATATAAATGTATGGCCTGTGACTTATTTTACAATTCATCTAAATGTTTGTTTTCGTTGAGAAGTTGGCGTGCTGCCTTGTACTGTTCATCTTCAGTGAACTGACTCCAATCTTCACTCTGAGGAAAGATTTGTTTAAGTGAATTAGAAGACACTATTACGGTATTATTGTAGAGGAGGATGAGTTTTGAGTTGTAGGTGTATGTGTGAGAGTGCATGAATCAAATTAGTAAAGGAGCATTAACGCAAGGCAAGTGCATACAACAACAAAGCAATACCACCCAGGTCAGCTCATTTCAAAGAAAAGAACTGCCCTGGATGAGACTCGAACCCATGACACCCGGCGTTCCGGGCCGAGTGCTCTACCAACTGAGCTACCAGGGGCAGTCGGTTGGCATGTACAATAATATTATAATGCTGACCATCAGGGACACAAGATCAGAGTAAGCAGTTTTTATTCTCCGCTGACAGTCAGGAATCATGTTCTGAGATTCTTGTAGCACCTCTCCCTACAGACCACAACATACCATGATATTATAGTTTTAAACCATTTAGCTTAGTAACTTTAAAGGAAATGTAGCAGTATATAAGTGATAAAATAAAAAAATGTTACTAAAGATAAAACACACCAATGAAGAACAATGGGATACAGTGAAAGAATACAATTTCGTTCCACTTCTACAAAACATAGCCTTTATATACTGCGGCATTTCCTTTAAACAAGTTAAAAGTATGTTATACACGAAGGGGTGTGAAGTGAGGTACTGGGGCCATATGTTTAATAGAATGTTTATTCCATATAACATTGTTGCATCCATATTGTTTGTTGCATATCTATGCATGAGACTTGCTACACACAACCAGGTTACACCAGGTAATGTTAGCCTCTTAAGTCGTTAGGTGGACTACACTACAGATGGGTAGCAGCTATACCAGTACTTCCAAACACTTGTTGAATACTAAGTCACACTATTGTATATACTTTGGTCTTAGGACTAACACTAGATGGGCGGGGACAGCTACCCCCTCCAGCACACACCTATAATACTTTTAACTTACGCAAAGTTATACTTAAAATGTGTTCAGGGTCAGTTTTAACAGTTTTAACGTCATTATGCACTGACAGTGAACATACTTGCTTCTTTATGTCGTGCGCGTCTTTGCCTTCGTATTTCATTTTCTCTATCTTTTCTTTTTGCTGCACCACTTCATCTTCGTACATTGCTTTCTCCTTTATCAACCTATACACAGGGTACGTAGAATTGTCTCTAGCCTTAGCAGATACTGTCGTACCTCTTTAGGACACCGGTTTTTATTCTGAGGTTCTTGATTCGCGGGTCCTCTTTCTTGGAAGCCATTTTGTGTCGGTGAGCAGTGACGTAAGAATGACGTATTAATTACAAGCGGGAGAGCAACGCCCTCATTTTTCGGGGTCTTCCTCCTCGTCTCGATATCTCCCTCTCTCTCTCTCGCGGAGATCTCAGTTGCTAGCAGCAAGAAGAGAGAAAAAATGAGCCTCGGAAAGGTGGCGAGGAAGTTGAAACGGGTGGGGAAGACGGCTTACCAATTTCGAATCACCTCTACTTTCGAATATATCGACATTAGTTGCAACGGAACATGGTGAGTAAGACACGCTCGTCTTAGCTCAGTAAGCTCGAGGAGAGAGAGCGAAGTGGGAGGTCCTCTGGGCGCCGTTAGCCGCGACCAAAACACAGACAGCTGCTATATAGACCGCGGTAAAATAGTCTAGAGTACAACAAGGGCAGTGTCTGGCTTGCTGTGTGTCTGAGAAGTTAGCGCTTGGCTTTATAGCGATCTAGGGAAACCAGTCGGGCTACAGTAGCCGATACTGATAGTTAAGTAGATCGCTGCCGTGTGTAAGTGACTTTTCATTCCATCTCTCTTCAAATCGCAGGAGACCGGAAAACCTGCGAGTGATCTGGCTGAGAAATCACAGAAGAGTCCAATCGATAGACGTACGTTAGAAATAGTGTAACATTAGGGATCGCCGAAGGTATATACACACGAAATACATCTAAGCTATCATAAGTGCACTATAATACTTGTAATGAGGTATATAGTCATACATTAGTGTGCACATTATCCTATTAGCTTGGATAGGTATGTCTTATACTGTGTAATACGGTAGATAGATATAGATTTTAGTGTATTTTTCGGTAGAGAGACTGGCCAGAAAAGAGTGTGCTTTGCTCGTTATTGTTTAGTGTTAAAGAGCATGTGAATGGCTATAAGCCCCAAGTTCTATCCCGACCGACCTCAAAATTTTTAGCTTATGTAAAGTATTAAATAGTCACATGACAGTGTTTCATGGACTAAAGTTTGTGAACTGGTATTAGGCATGGCCGGATTGCCGGGTGTCATAGGTTCCAGTGCCATCCAGGGCAGTTCGTTTCTTTGAAAAGAGCTCACCTGGGTGGTATTGCTTTGTTTGTTGTGCACTTACCTTGCGCTGATGTTTCAATACTATAATGATTCATGTTTAAAGTTCCATGAAAAACTTTTTGTGATTGATCTATAAACGAATTTCGTGTATTCATAGTTTTGTTTAAGATGCATATAGTCGCTATAGAGCTGCTTTTAAAACAGAACACACCAAGAGTTTTTCTTCAATTTACGAGGGTTTTTTTCAGTTTGAGTTTCCTTATTTTCATATTCGGATATCTACACTCATTGTTTGAATAGGCCGATGGTAGTAGAGCCTTTATTGGTCGGCGTGATAAACACCACACAGCTGTGAACATTCTCTATTCTCTGTCATCATGTCATGCATACATATACGTACCCTTGATGTTAGTACTGTATATGTGTGCATTGATTGTGTGTGTATTTTATTGTAGTTTTGTCTTGAATTGAGACAAAAATTTTGAGGAAACACAAATCTTAGCCAACAGTGTGTGTGATATAGTGTGAGGCTATTTTAGTAGGTTTATTAAAGAAACGGTAGCAGTATATAAAGGTTAATACAAGTGAAATGAAATTGCATTCTTTTACTGTATTCCATTGTTCTTGATTGGTTTTGTTCTATCTTTAGTAACATTTCTAAATTATTTATCCCTTATTTACTGCCAAATGTACTCCTACACTTCCAAGCCTGTGAGCACTATAAGCTATTACCTACTCTAGATGAGTTTGTCATGTGACCAGTTATATTGAGTATATGCTGTTGTAGTAGGAATAATGGGAGACCCTAGAACTGACCTTCCTTTTTGACCTCAGAGTAGACCTATGTAGCTAGGTACTTTGTGATAGGGTCCTTCTTACAGAGGTTCTACTGGTAGGTAGTCTATTGTAGTGGAAGTGCTCTGATAGTAAAAGGTATGGTATTGTGTGGCCGATGGCAACTATGCTAGGGCACGAATGAGTTATTATTATTATTATTGTGTGTTGTATGAGCAGGTAAAGTGGAAGCCGACAGAAGACAGAGGACCGAATGGTGCAACTGGTCGGGGGAAGTTTGAACCTGCCTTCTCTGTGGCTCTCATTGTGACAGTATATGGGGTAAGTTGATCTCATATCACCATCTCTTTAAATATAATACAGTTGAACCTCATTAAAGTGAACTCCAGGGACCAGGTTAAAATGTTCACACAAACAGGAGCTTCATTTATAAAGAGTAGCTATAGTATAGTGTATGCTCATAGAAGGGACTTTAGAGTTAGTTC
>JAODVQ020357088.1:0-11592 GCA_025400075.2 Phenganax stokvisi | reverse complement strand
CGACGCGAATCAGCATACAATGTTAACTTGTTTTTATTCCATAAAATCCATTTATTGAAAATTAATTTGTTCCCAGTTAAATTATATACAATGAGATATTGGTAACTATCTTTTTCATTTTCTATAAACTTTCTATTCGCTTTAATGAGGTGGAGTGAGCTCAAATTCATAAAACTTTTCATCTTCATTATATTTCGTAAATTCAATTTCTAAAGAATATAGCACAAAGACGTTTGTTATTTTTGTAGCTCAAAATCTTGATTTTGATAAATTGCAGCTGAAAATGCATAATAAAGCAGATAAGTTAAGACAATTAATCATCCGATTTGTGTCCTGTTGTAAAACTGTGTGGTATTATCTGATTGAAGTGGTTTACATACAGATGCGAAATGGCAAGTGCAAAGCCCTTTACTATATCAGTAAATGAGAGGAATATGCTTCACAACGACTCCGTTTATAGCGCTTTTGAGCACCTAGTTAGAACGTAACGATTATGTTTTCTCAGTTGGGTTTGATGTAAAGACGAGTTAGACGGCTGCGTAATTATGATGCGTGTAAGACTGCATGTCTACAGCACACTTTCGAAACATCTTTTCAAGCCCTAGACGTATTTAATGGCGTGCGTTTTAAACCTGGTTTTCATACCGTCGCCACAGTCTGCAAACAGCCGAAATAGAAAAGTTTCAAGGTAAATATTGCCAAAGCAGTTATTATAATATGTATTTTTTAATGAGATTTGCTGCTGACGAGATAGAATAAAACATATTATGGCCAGTTGAGAGATTTTAAAGTACTTAAAGCAAGCGGCGTTTTTAGTTTGACAACACGGACGTCAGCCGGATGTAGTAAAACTTGAAGTTTTCCACCAATCACTGTGCTTTACTCAGGCCTTTAACATTTGTCAAAACCGTTCGTGTTGTCAAAAACGTTGCTTGCTTAAGCTCTCTGTTGTGACTTTTCGTTTACGACAGTTACGAATATATGAAAACCAGGCTTTGGACGTTGGGATAGAGTCTGGAAAAACCCACGCTTTGCAGACGTATGCGCCTTTAGGGAAAGCCTTCTTGAGTTTTGAAGTACAATGAGAAACGTCTGATGAACTAAATGTCAATTCACAGTTTTAATGAAAGTCTACAATTCTGAGAACATATATATAAAAGCTAATACCGCCTAGGCTGATTAACTTTAATACCTCAAAATGTAATTAAATATGGTTACGTGTAACCAAGGTTAACAGCTTGGGAACCGCAGCACTGCGCACAACCTGCGTATGAGCTAAACCCTCAACTAGAGAATATGGGAGGGCCATGCAGGAGTATTTGTTATTACCTATCTGACAGCTAGTCAGTGAAGTTTAGCCCAAGACTGGTGATATGTAGAGAGAAATTAATTTTTTTTGTCTTTTCCCCTTTTTGTGTCGGTTTATTATTTTCCACTGATCAATTGATTCAGTGTGATAATGTGAAGACGCGGGGGTGGTCAGGTCCTGGCTGATATTTTTGTTTGATCGGACCTGAATCCAAGTTACCAAAATCCTGCTGCCTTCCCCGAACTGCCTCTGCACCTGTCCACACGGGTAAGTATGGTGACAACAGATTTTAATAGAGAGTTTACGATTTAAGACGCGGTACGGCTAGACGACGTGGGGTCTATTTTACTGAATAATTTGTCCAAACCAATGCTAAGCGCAACAATAGCCTTAAAGTCTTTCTGAATAATCTGGTAACGAATAGATTGAGGGTAAACGATGCAATATTTGTTATTAGGTTGACTTGGTGGATTAACCATTCTAACGTCGCGAAACTTCTACGTTCCCACGAAGGCATAAAAAGGCTTAATTTGGCGGCGTGTCCATTCGTCCTCATGGTCACTACGCAGTTGCGAGTTCTCTATAAGGACTTCTTGAGACTAGAAATTTACTCATTTATCTTCCCCGTCGTCGTGTTTTGGCGTTGTGGATTGTAAACTCCCTAATTGTTGCGCTTAGCATTGGTTTTGGACTAATTTTGAGTAAATAGACCCACGTCATCGAGCCGTACCGCGTCTTAAATCGTAAACTCTCTAATCTTGCTTTCCAAGACGCCAATCCGGCAAGCCAGCGAAAATCTTTTATCAATCAGGAGTAACTGTCTTCTTCAATAATAAAAAAACAAAAGTAGGCAGAGTGTCGACGAACATGGAAACCGAGCTGTATAGATCACTTTCAAATTACCAATGTGTTGCATATACGTTTGCCCACTACACCACGTTGAATGCTCACGATGAAACATACTTTCTTACTGTCCAAGGGAATTATTTCGTGAGATCTCTTAAGGGTATTGCCCTTCTGCACATCTTATCGTTTTCCTTCTTTCTTAGCCACCTATAAGCATATGAATAATGGAATGGAAAACTAAGCCACATTTTACTCCAAAAATCTCTCGTACACTTTGCAAACAAACCCTGACTGAGGAAACGCCTAAAATCTCCAAGAAATCCAGAAACGTCCTTGAAAGTCCAAAATGTCCAAGAAAATTCGAACAATATCACAAAAGTACAAAGAAAATCTAAAGAACACAGAAATTTGAAAGCAAAAATCCTTAGGAAAGGCCAAAAAGTATATTTAGAAAGATCGGAAAATATACACTGGGAATATCCATGGATTTTTGAAAGTCCGAGAATCCTGCATACTTTCTTTCGGGAGTAAAATACCCCTAGGGTCTAGCGCTATCAATCTGGCGCAAATGTCAACGTATGTGCCAAATGTTTGTAGTACTCTGTATATTGGGCTCGTTGATAGCGTTTTACTATTTTTGCTAGAAATGGCTACAGGACGTAAGGCGAGGGGTAGGTTTTCAGAGGGCCGCTGCATAGATTTCAAAACGTTAAACATGACTGCATGCACTTGCTCTGGCAGAATTACACCAAGGGCATAAATCTAACCCATATGACCTCTAATTCTAATATATAACTATTGTTCCCATTTTTTCATATCTTAAGCGGGGTGCAAAAATAACAGATTCTAAGAATTCTAAAAAATGGTTTTTACACGTATCTTTTTCGGAAGGTGCAAAACCTATTACTTCCTACGTCATCACTATTGGAAATAACAAATTCTCAAGGTTACAAACAAGGTCAAGAGTCTTCACGTTGATTATCCGCCGTAACAAAAAACGACTAAAAATAATTTCAGTTCTAACAAAACAAAACTCTCAAAAGGGACAAAAGTTCTTATGCATTTTGAAACTGCACAATCAGATTTGATGTGCTCGTTTCCTGCGTATCTTCTCGTAATTCTACGCTCATTTCCGTTCAGTGGGGTGCACGTCATCGGCGGAAATTAGAATAATTCGCGCCTCTTTTTCCTTGTACAATTTTGATTGCACGCAACGCATACATCACTCTCGAAACATTGACATTTAGATCCAAAATTTCTCGTGAAAATGATTTAAGGATCTTAAGATTCTACGATGCAAACTCATGCAACACATTTGTTAAAGTAAACCTTTTTTATTTTAATACATACTGAAAAGAATACTTTTTTACTCCGGCAACTGAGATTGACGAATCTCAGACAAGGAAACTTTATCACGTGATTCGAACGAAAAAACGTAGGATTATTTTCCGATACCAACTTCACTAAGTTCATGACAACTGTTCTAAAGAATCTTGTCTCCCTCGACAGAAGAAAATCAGGACACACTCTATCAGTTTTCTAAAACATAAAGTAGAAGCTATTTTGAGTGTTATCGGTGTTCGCTAGGCCATGATAGTAGTTAATCGTTACTGTATATTAGAGATGATAAATTTCATTTTGTAAACATTATTTTCAGCTGAAAATAAATCAGACATTCATGGTCGCGTTGAAGTATCTATAAAGGTTCGTATGACCAATTTCACACGAGATTAGAGCTCTCTAACAGCCGTGGCACACAGACAAAATATTAGCTAATCTAGGAACAATCGACTGTATAAAAATAAAGGAAGATAAATTTCACATTGGCAGCATTGTCGCTGGTATATCTATATTACACACATGCACCATTTGTTTGGTATGGTCAACTTGGAGTATATCATATGTGCGATTTACTTTTCATATTGTTTGCCTACTTAACTCTTAAAGAACATCCCTTAAATCTAATTATACACAAACAAGAATTTAATTTTGAAAAACTTTAGTAAAGTAATGCGCCACTTGACTTATCAATCTGGCTAAGTGTTGAGTCCCTTCGGGCGAGATTTCTAGAAAAGGTTATAATCCAATAGTTATTCACTCAAGCGGGGGTCTAATCAGCAAATGCGATCCATCACGTCAATGCGGTAGCTTGAAACAGACTAATATAATTATGAAAAATTTTTCCATTTGACTACGAGTGGGACATTTCGACTGCACGTAAAGACCTGTTTTATGTTTCATACCTTTTGTTTTTTCCCACAAAACAGAGGTTATGCAACAAAGGAATCTGTGCCGTTACATCACGCATCATGTGATCGGAGGGTCAAGGGAACTGCGTGTTTGGTGCTTAACAGTTGCCAGGTTCGCTGAATATATAAGCTAAACCTGTGCTCAATGGCCTTTCGTTTTTTTTTTCTTTTGGCTATCTGTTTTCGTCGTTTTCTTATTGGCAGTGATGAAGGTGTTTAGCTAATTTATTCAGCGAATCTGACAACCCTGATGCTTCACCATTTGACTACCAAGCTAGTTGAGTAATTATGCTCCAGTTTTTTCTTCAGTTTAATTTTGTTAATTAATTTCCATCATTTTATTGGTTCTGAAGCTTTTCGCTCACAATGTTTTGTAAACCTCAGCATGAGCCCATCCTGAGCCCCAATAAAGAATTGGAGACTCTGATTACGAGATTGCCTGATGTGGTTCTTTTGTTGTTTTAAAATATGATTTAATAAAGCAAACTTGTTTGCCCTAGACTGGTATGAAAAATTTTTTTCTATTTCTGAAAAAAGTTAGCCATTTTGCATCTCTGCAGCCTATGACGTCAACGTTTGTTTGTACTTTGATACCACAGTTTGATACCATTACGCAATTCTGAATAATTCACATGCTTATAAAGTACATCAATGATAGTCGCTATTGTTCCACAACACCACAATACATACACAGGAAATCATGTATACTACTTTAGTGAAGGGTTTATTCAAGCGAGCCGGACTGCCCGGCTATCCAAGCTAATTTCTGCACTGATGTAGATAGTGTGGAGCTTGATTTAAATCACCTTTACTAGCTGCTCCATGGTTTTACGATATTGCACTTTGACATTGGTATAGCCTCTAGAAAAAAAACGTCGGCCAAAAAGGCATGGTGAAACTTCGTGTAAAGTAGGAGCTGTAGGCGCATTACTTTTCAATGAGTGTTTATGTAGAAACATATGTACCCAAAGCAACGCCAAAAGATAAAGTTGAATACGTAAATGCTTCCATTTTAAGTTAAAACGATTTCAATCCTTGAGTCGAGCTTTAAAATGGTTTCGTTAGTTTGATCAAGTGCAAAACACTAAAGGCTGATTTGCTTTAAGTTGCTATGTTTCAAAAAACGTCTGTTCATCGATCGGCTACTCTCCGCACGTGCTAATCATCGTATTTTTTGCAAAATGGATGCATTTTTCAATCGAATGAACGTCAGACTCTCTCGAATATGCGGAAACACTTAAAATAAATTTCTGTTCCCTGATAGCAATACCCTTGGGTAGAAGGTCACTCTACATCTAAAAGTAGAACATACGTATTTTGAATGGTAAAAGCAGTTGTTTCAAGGCCAAGCAAGGAATACGTGCATATATACGTGAAAGTGTGATCCCTCCTGATATACAGTACCTTTGGCTGTTACTTAATGATTATGCATAGTATCTCAGTTCAGACTAGTTGTATTTGCATGCAGTGATGGAAATAGGAACAGACAGGAAAGTTGTCTTTGTGTGAAAGTAATTAGTTTCGACCCAGCCGAAGTACTCAAAACACAGTAAATTTTTCCTGCCCATTCATATTTTGCATATCATTTTTTCCTGTGGAAACTAGCTTGCAATAAATGCTGAATCTGAACCGGTGCCATTTAAATTTTATTTGAACGGCTTAACTTCTTCAATGATAAAATCATCTTCCTCGAAGCGATTGAACGATAAAAAACTAAAGAGTAATCTTGAAAGTTCATCTCTACTGGATCCATGATACCTCGAATATACGTAAATGATTAAAGTATTAGAGATGCCAATTTTACCGCCGTGTCTGCATGGTTAATTCTTGACATGTTTATCCCATGTAAATCATTTCAATTTGGCCTTTCTTAGCCATATAATTTATGTCTCATGATATTTCGAGAGAAAAAGAAACGGGACACAGTCAGAGAAGTTGTCTTTGCAGAAGTTTAAGCAAAATATAAAAATAGTATTCGTAGAATTGTGGTTAGGATTCGACTAGATTGAATTTTAGTCCGAATATAAATCAGGTGTACTATGTCTATGGTGATTCCCCTATTACTAGTTGTAAACAACAAAACATAGCCCCCATCATGAAATTTTATTTTCTAATGTTATAATTTTGCAGTTCCCTTGGCCAGAGTTTGACATGGCACGAGCTTTTCAGCGGAACAGGAAAAATGTCAGCTTAGCTTCCCAGTTTTTCCTTTCGGTTGACAACTGGCTAAAAAGTGGTGCCACTCTAAGGAAGTGGAATTATCGCGTGAGCCAATCAGAAATCTTAGCTGTTATTCTCAGAATGCGGTGCTGATGAAAATTTGAGATGATGTTTACGCAAGACCGGTGAGAGAGTACTTAAGCGTCCCTACCGCAGACTCACTGCAGTTATTGCAACTTTGCTTCGAAGTGCTGCACATCGAGACAGGAAACCACTGAGAAACGTAGCTCACCACCTTTGGACAAGATACAAAAAATATTTAGGTTTGTTTTTTTTCTGTACTTCCTATTCACGTAAATTTGCTTTGTGGTACAACAGTTGACTGGTACAAGAGTAGGGATACTTTAAAAGAAACGAGGTTTGGAGTCTATGACGAAAGTTCTCCACCGAGCACAAACAGTTCGAATTTTTGATTAACACTTCAACAGCATGGTTGAGTAATTGGACCTTGAGTTTTCCAGAGGATGAGCTCGTCTCATCTCAAAAAACGTTACTTGCCTAAGTTTTTATAAGCGTGATTTGAAAAAAAATGGTGCAAATATAGCTACCATCTTTAAGTAAACCATATCTTCAATAGTTACGGCGTGGGCTTGTAATGATGTTGTGGTGTGTTTCTTGCATGCCTGGATAGAGTTTTATGCACCACGTAATAAGAATAATTACCGCTCTTGATAAACACATTCTGGTTTACAACGATATACATTGGTAGAATTGTCCTTTTATATAGTTTATTATTTGTTCCATTCATATTACGGTTCCAGAGATTTTGTTGTTGTGCGCAATAGTCCATAGAACAGGAAATAACCAATCGCTCGCGCGGAAAGGGTTGAGAAATGTTAGTGCCACGCGTGGTCGGTTTTGAGAGTATAAGTGGCATTAACAAGCCGTTGTGTTTTATTTACGTGTTGCCAATTTACCCAATGCAATTGAACATTATTTATTTTAGGCAGTGGATGCTCTGCGCAATGTGTATTTACATCAGTACGTATTAAAATTGCTTATGTTGTTTTTATAACAGCATAAATTGGCAATTTTCCAGATATGGTTTCTCAAAATTCGAGATTTGTTTTCTTTGTCGATTTTCGTGACGGTGTATTGGCAATGTGGTCCGCTGTTTTGTCACGCTGACCCAGGAATGTAGAATTATGAAATTTTTACCATAAAAATCCTAGGGAAAGGGATGATGAAATAATATTTAAATGATGATAATCTGACCGTAGGGGTCTGTACAGCATATTCAGTGTTTCGGGTATTCTCCATGCGCAAAGGTTTATAGTTTGCTACTTTTCACACGCATAATTCGCCGACTCCTCTCCACTTCTTTTCCGGATGAGATATTTTAGGCACATAAGTCCATATTGTCCAGTACCATTACAAAAATTGAGCCGAAAGGGCAAAGAAATTGTATTGTATTGATGATATCACAACGGTAGGGGTCCAGTACAGTATATTTCGCGTTGTGGAGCATCACGGGCACGCAAACCAGCATAATGGATTCTAAGTCACCGCTCAGTTCTTGTTTTCGTCAAGTCGACCTAAAAGTCCACAGTACATTATAAGTGTTTGATATTTGTGAAATTCTACGACAGCAATGTTTTTTAACGTCATCGACATCGTTTCAATACTTTAAATTTTTAGCTTTCATCAGTGATGCATGTTTTGCATTTGCACTTTTGGGTGAATAGTGTTTCGTCATTAAATCATGCTTGACTTGGCAATTTCTGAGTTTACATTTTATCCATGCAGAAAGAATCAATGATAATGATGAAAAAGGGCAGTAATATTACTTTTTTGGACAGTGTTTCTGAAGGTCTCTACCTGTGTCACGAGGGCGCTGTGTTTGCCATAAAGATTTGGCAAAACCCGTTTTGTCTTTAAATCATGTAGGTACTGTATCAAAATTAGCCGTGGCTACTTCATCACATCATAGCCAAAAAGTCGGTGTACAAATTAGTACCAAAATAGCCACGCAACCTGACTTTAATGCGGGAAATATTTCATCAATTTTTTTCAATTATAACAAAAAGTCGGTATACTAATTGGTTCTTTTTAGTACCACTCAACTTGACCTTAATGTCGCCTAGTCTGCTAAGGAAATTGCGTACACTTACGAACGACGAATATTAATTGCTACTGTTGGTAGTTCAAATACTGCTCATCGATATAACACATATTTGTTATAATTCAAGTATATACTTAGGTTGATATGAAACGAATGTGCAAAGATACTTCCTTATATAGCATGTACCATGATGTTTGCGAGACTGTTTATCACCCAAAAAAGCAAAACTGCATTTTTCATTTACGCCAATTTTTCAAGTAAATTTTCTCGAAAGTAGATCACTCAGCAATGCGAGGTGGTGAAGAATCTGTTTTACCGTGTTTTTTTGTGCGGTGAATTGAATTAGCTTCCTACTGACTTTCGGAAGAATTCTTTTTTCGTTCAAATGAAAACATGTCTGGACCTGGACATGCTCAAAAACATTTTAGAAATCTTCTTTGCTCATAAACGGAAATGAGTTCGTGGATACAATGATAAATACTTCAAAATCAGATTACAAGTGGTGGTAATTTCAAAATTTAGAAATATAAGTTTGTTTTTGTTTATGAGGTTAAGATTAAGATTGAGGTTATTAATTTCTGGAATAGTTTCGATAAACAATTGGATACAATGAGCAGGCCTGAAGAAGTAATTTGTTGAAAATGAATATGATACAGCCTAGAAATACATACACGAAGTTATGAATTAAAAAGATATAAATTGAACAAACGCCATAAGCTTTATTTGTCTTGAAAGTACTAAATTACTTGGCCTCTAATATTTGTTGCAATTTCTTCTTATCCTGCACTACAGATCTAATTTTATTTTAATCTAAATTTTATTTTGAAGTATACGTGGCTGTATCGTAAATAACTAAAGCAGTTTTTAAATTCTAGTATAATATCGCTCTTTGTCTTTTTGTGGTAATGTAATAATTGAGAAAGCTTACACTGTGCATTTTGTAATTTTTTGTTAATCATATCATGTTTATTAATTGTCTGTGGGAGGAATGTGATTGTATCATCAAGGTTAATTACCTTGCGTTGATAGGAATTGTCTGCCTGCGCACGTAGAAAGAAATCCAGTCTTTTTTAACGTGAACGATCTTGAGTAGCTAATTGATTAAAATGTGGGCGGATTGTGGGCTGGTGTCAAGGAACTTTTTTCAAGCACGCAACTCTCGGGCATCGAGTGATTGTTGTAACTGAACACTCTCTTATCATGATATCTTCATGAAAAATAGCATGCTTTTTTTTCGACACAAACTTAAAACCTTGCAATGCCTGCAGTTAGTTTACGAAGATCAAGGAATGAGGTGCAGATTGGAAGAAATATCGCAATGACAATTTTGTAATGGCTGCCAATATATGCATGTGATTTTGAACTACATGTTGTCACTGCGGTCAATAAAAAGGATAGTTTCTGAAACCCTGTATAACGAGCGAAAACTCGGCCACAACGTACCCTCCTCTTTTTGCCACCTTCGCAAACTCAGAGGGCTAGAGGAAGCAAAACAGAAAGAGAACATCATTTGTGTGGATTTCATCACTGTGTGGGTTTCATTTTTAAGTAAATTTGCAGGACTGCCCGATTGCAAAGCCTTTACACTCAAACGCTGAACTTTTCATGCGCCTAACCTAAAAGCACATTTACACTGCCGATTTTCACGGTGACTTTTCTTCGTATGGTACGATAGAATGGAGTTTTTTCAAAAATACGTTGCAACAGTCCGACATTCGCGTCAGTAAATCCACTCCATAGTCTATCACATCGTTTAATATTACAAGAGTCACTATAAAATCGACAGTGTAACGAGCCTTGATGCAAATCAAGTTCTTTTAACTTATTATGTCGTTATTAATGCATGATTGGCACTGACAATGTTCTCACAGTCAATGGTCTAAATCCTCCAGAATCGAAGGACTATGCAATCAGCAAATACTGGTTTGACAGATATAGTTGCCGACAGTCGGTGATATTCCCTTGACTTTCCGATTAAAGAAAAAATCGTTTTCCATGTATAAACAAAAAAAAACTTTACTTTCAGTCCTATGTCACAAACACTACAGCCGCAATTGATCAGTGCAACTTTACTTTAGAAACAAGAAATTGTTTTGCGATGCCACGTTTGTTGTTGGAGTTATTATTGTTATCAGTTTTGAGCAACGCTGTTGGTTTTCCTTTATCGCCAACGAATTGCACGTATTTGCAAACAAAAGGTAAATATCTCACATATTTAGTGACCTGGGACTAGCTGCACGAAGCGCGGTTGGCTCAAATGATGTACAAGTTCAAACTAGAAATCATAATTATGTATTCCTTGAACCACGAAATTGAACGTTTTTTAACTGATTGCATGCATTTACCCACAGTTTTATTGCGTAAGATTTAATTTGAAAGATTAATAGATGTGTGGGAGTGTTCTTGAACTCTGACTTAACCATCATTCACGCTACATGGGCTTCGTACAGCCGGTCCCTGCACGCATTTATGCCAGGAGTTGTAGCTTTCCCCATACACACAGAACCGGAAGTGACTTTTCCTGTGAGCGCACGTTGCTCTGGTGCGCAGCGTTGTCGGACATCTGTGAACAACTCGACAATGTGTGTGTTTAAACAATGTGATGATTCTTGTGAGGGTGACGTTCGTTTGAATAGCGTGACGTAACGCTAGCGTTGCGTAACATTGTCGGACGTTCTGCACACAGATC
This sequence comes from Phenganax stokvisi, assembly GCA_025400075.2. NCBI lineage: Eukaryota > Metazoa > Cnidaria > Anthozoa > Malacalcyonacea > Clavulariidae > Phenganax > Phenganax stokvisi. The sequence continues at coordinate 217 of JAODVQ020357088.1, read as the reverse complement.
GATTCCGCTACTTTATCTTGAGTAATTAAAAAACATGTGATCCTTGTGGCGCAATAATAGGGAGCTTTAGGTTTCACTACGAGTACTACGACGACTACGAAATTCTACCACGGAGGTCTGGGTTCTATAAATATTGTTGTCGTACTTGTACTCGAGGAAAAGATAATTACTGCGGCGCATGCGTAGCAGCGCCAGCAGTTTAAAAATGGCCCTTGTG
>JAODVQ020356979.1:0-11593 GCA_025400075.2 Phenganax stokvisi | reverse complement strand
GTTTTGGTAAAGCTTTTTCATGGAACACAAGCTGTTCCTAAACAAATTGCAAACTCTTTCCTTCTTTATCAGGGGATACTAAAGATTGCTAGTACTATCCCAAGAGAGCAGGAAGATGACCCAGTTACAACTTATATTGATGCTGTACTGAACGGGTGCACGCCTCCAAAGAAGTCCCTAAAAATGCAGCACTCGATTACATTTTTAGGAGCCCACTATGTCAGGCCCCTTTCGCTCGAAGAAAAGTTTCTTGTAGAGGAACATTTCAGTCAGGATGTTAATGAAGAAGCCCTCATTTTTTGTAAGGCTGTTGTAAAATCTCAAATCTTATACACCTTAAATTACCGGAGGACTATCAAACGAAATAACTACACAGTTGGACTGAGTGACGGCAGCATTGTGGAGATTACAAATTTTGCTTCAGTCAAATTAGAGAATAAAGAGAGGGCATGTATTGCTTTTGGTCATAATGTCGCAGTGAATGAACGCTGGCTTAGATCTGACAGTGACTGTGGCTATTGCTGCTCCCATATCAAACTCGTGACAACACGTGAAGAGAATTTAAGAATGATCAAACTTGATAATATAGAGCATAAATATGCTGTCATTGAAAGTGGATATCTAATGCCTGGTAAAATGTGTTGCAAACTGCCAAATCTCATTGATAGAGATTAGATGGAAAAGTCCATTGTATAACACTCGAGTTATAAATAGAAATAATACATTTAAAATGACCTCATATATGAGGTCATTACGAATTCATATATGAGTAATAATTGACAAGACGTTTCATATATGATAAATACTTGCTGTCTCATTGTATTAAGTTTTATACATGAATATGAGATACTTTTGTAAAAATTAAAATCCATTTAAGTGGCTCAAAACCTCAAACTATTGCTTACTTCAATCACAACACTTCTCAAATAAATAAGAAACTTCTGGCCTGAAACAGTTGCATGCATGAAAATCCTTTCATCCAAATGAATCGTAAAATCTTATGCGAAACAAAAATTTCGAATGTTTCTTACACATCCATTGCCCATTTAACGAGTGAATGTACCAAAAAATTCACAAGAGAAAAGAATTTCATACACGAAATTATATTTGCAACTATGAAATACGAAATTCATATATGACATATTTTCTTGCGTGAAAATTTCACATGTGAAAAAAAAAGTTTGCTTGTGAATACAAATTTTAACAAATGAAACTACTATTTCACATGTGAAAATGTCTATTTAATCTGTCTTTAATCGCTATTCGCGTTTTTTGTACAGTAAGGAGTGAAAATCGGGTAAGTACTACGTTATAATATGGACAAGTCTTGGAAACTACCACAATTGTTTACTAAACCATAGCACATATCGAGTATGAAACTGGCGATTGCCACTTGTGAAACAGATTTCATGCGTGAAAATTCGTTTTTTCATACGAATGGAAGATTCTTCTGTGAATTGAAAATTTTAGTTTTTAGTGGTTATTAGTGGTTTCAAATTTATGGAGAATTTCACGTCGACAAGTGCCGAATATTTCACATGTGAGCTGAGTTTTACATGTGAAATTATATCACTATGTATAATATGAAAATTGCATATATGACATAGCTGTCTTATATGAAAATTTCATATGTGAAAAAAAAATTTGAATGTGAAAGTAAAATTTCACATTGAAAAACTATGTTTTCACATTCTGAAACTAGGTTTTCACGTGTGAAAATTTAAATTCATATATGGAAAGTTTTTTTTTCATATATGAAACGTCTGTTTCATGTATGAATTTTAATGCAAAATTTTCGTAAAGGCCCTCAGCAGCTGGAAGATCTTTACTGACTCAGGCATAATACATTTCGCGTCTGCAAGACTGGAAGCTTATTAAAAGAAGAAAGGTGAAATACAGACTCCTTGAAAAGGTACTTTTCTATTAAGCTTTTATTCTGTTTCAGTCTTTATTCAATGGAAGGGTTATCACGGTGGTTACCTGTTGTAGTTTTAATATTTTTATACATCTACGACGCCTTCTTGTAAAATTATATATTTAAGCACCTAGAAATTCTCTTTAGTTCAAGGACTGGTTGTGCGAAGACCGTATAAATTAAACGGCTGACAAACTCAAGGCATAAATTGTACTTATACGTATCTGTTCCTTTGGCAACTTCACTGAAATTTTTAAAATTGATAATAGTATTTGTAACTGTTGGTATAACACATAAGGTTGGATTTAAAAGATTTAAAACGTATGAGAAAGTGTTTAGAAACCTTGGATAATGCTACAAAACGGGCTTTGTATAATCGGGCACCGGACGGTAATTCTGACGTCTATTTTTCGTTGTCCATACGTAATACCATATCCTTTAGCTACTAATTTTGAAATTTGAAATGCAACAAAAATTTAGAGATCTAGTCCGTTTTCGTGGCCAGCATCTTGGATTTACCTAGCTGATGCTTTAACAACTGACCTCAAACATCAATAATTCTATTCCTTACTACAATATTCTATTATTGGTTGGACGGTTTATTAAACTCTGCCCAGTTAAAACAACTGAATGGCATGGTTTTCATAGCATTTCCTTAGCCCTCTTGTCAACCCGCCCTGTAAGATGAAACGAAGTATTTGGAAAAGTTTACGACTTTGGGCAGAGTAGTCGAGTAAGCTTTTCACATGGGAAATTTACGTCCCCTGAGATAAGAAGCAACAACCTGATATGGGGAATGGCTCTGGTCTTACCAACTGCAACAGCAAAACCTCACTACGCTGGTTGAGAATATTTCCCTAACTGAATATATTGAGCCTTTAACAGCATAACTTTACATTATTATGGTACTGTCGCATCAGATGTATCGGGTAAATGTATGGGATTGCGATATTTTAACACGCCCCAGCTGTTGAAGGTGCTGCCAAACTCGCCGTAATATATAAGCAGGTGTTGCGCGTTTGAGACAGATAAATCCACTTGTGACGAACTAAAATATCATGGCCGTGTAATTTGAATATCCTCTATCAATGCTCGATTGAACACATGACCTTTAAATTTCACATGGTTTGAACATTAAAGAAGGATTGAGTACGAATAGAATTTTGTGGTTCGAGCTAGGTGAAAACAAAACAGGACAAAAAATTTTTATGCAACGAATCTATAAAAAAGGTAAAAACAAACATTTTCGTTTTGTAAAAGAATTTATTTGTAGCTAATGCCCTTGGTAAGCAATTAGTTGATTTAAAATGTTCAGTGGCAATTTCTAGTCCAGTTCTATCTTCACTTTTCCTGAGCTAAGCACTGAGGTTTCTCCAGTGTCGTCCTTTTGGGCAAACTTTAACTCTTCTTTCAACTAACTCAAAATTGTTATCATTTATTTGTGTTACGTTGAGTAGCTTGTTTCGTAGCGGTCGATAAAACTATATCTCAAAATATGATATTGAATTCTTGAAAGTTTTCCACATACAGGCAAAAGTTACTTTCTATAGCATGTGAATAAAAGTTCACACAAGAAGAAAATCATGATCATGCAACCATATTTTTTGAAACACTAGCTGTTAATTTTCTGCACGAAAACTTAGTAAGTTTTTGTAAAACCCTATTATCTTACTTCATTCCGATGTTTTATTAAAAATTGGCAATTATAATTAGTGCAGTGAAGCATTTTTTCACCGTGGATATAGTTATACCTTTACTTTTTCATATCAGAATGTCATGAAAATGAAGGCAACGCTATCCAGCTATTAACAAATGTTTTATTTTAAAATCCAATTATGTTAGCTTTTGCTTTGTAATCTTTGTGCTAAAGTTACAGTAGCACATCACTATAAAATCCGACCACCAAATTTTTAGTTGCATGCCAACACCATAAGTTTGATGGGTAAATGTCTCAAAAGAAAATGCGTACGCAGGTAAAGTATTTAAAGCTCTTACTGTATGAAACTTAAGTATTATATCTGCTCCAGCTGCAAGGTGTGCCTCAAAAAACTGCTGTGATATTTTAGCGCTTTTAGATATAAAAATTACTTTTAACAGCCGTTGAACATACGATCAATTGGCACAATAGTGAACACTTTGATAATCAGGCTAAAAATATGATGTTAGAAATACTAAGTTTTACTGGCTTAAACATACGATAATATACCTGACATGGAAGAAAATGGAATGAAGTTAGATGATGTTAATTTCGCATTTTTTACTACAAATATTTTCTTATAACAAAACGATTAGTACCTTGTACTATTTTTCTGGAATTATAGTTTTATGATAGGATAATCTTAGCTATATCGAAAAATACGAAGTGGATTGGACTATATTTTGTTTGTCATCATCTGCACAGTAGGAAGAGAAATTGAATGTACACATAATTTCGGCCAACACTGACCATTCATTTCTTGCTTATAAGGCTTTGAAGGTGAAAATATCATGACCCAATGTAAAGTTTATTATTAACTTTTTATTCATTTTCAGTGTGGGTTGTTCAAGTTTTGCATGCTAATTTCATTTTCATATGAACACAGCTAAGCAATATTGGTTCATACCTACATAGAGCTGCTGTTTACGATAAAAAAAAAACAACAAAACTATAATACTAGTGTCGATGGTGAATTCTAATTTGAAATTTTCATATACATATTTTCTTTAAAATTAGTTAATTATAATACTTTTACATTTCCAATGACCTATATATGATTGCTCACTTTCCTGCTTGATTGGATCTACATATCTAACTGTTAAACTTTTAATGCACCTACTCCAATTTTAACGGTGTAAATTACTATTTTCTTGTTAAGATCAAGTTTACTTCCTAGAGAGACGGCGGACCCTACACATGCAGACTAAAAAACTAGGGAGATTTTGCACCTGGGAGTTGTACTTCTGCATCACCTCTTATATTGTGACAAGAGAGTTTAAAACCTAGATGCTTGCGTGCAATGCAAATTATTAGTAGTGTTGCTGATGTAGTTGGCGGAAGATATTTGCTTGTAATAATCTCAAATTGCACGCTTTCAACAGCTGTAAAATCGACAAGTCGACTTAAGCACTTGAAGTTTCAGCCTGTCTGCCAAATGCGTATCAGTGAAGTTAGCCAGTGCTAAATTAGGCTAACCGAAATGATAGGCAATTGCTTTAATTAAACATTTCATTGCACCATTGTCTTGCAATAGTAGTCTCAAAATAGTAAAGCTAGTTTTAATTAGATTTACCAATTCTGCCCTTCCTGCTTGTCAGTTTTTACGTCAAATTTAGGATATATTTTGTCAACAAGCAACACACCTCTTGACGGCTTTCTTAACCTGAATATAGTAATCACTTGCTGAGCTCTTGTGTTTTCAAACCACGGTCTACTATTTATAATTTGTTTCTCTTTGTAATTATTAGATCACCTCGATGCATTCAAAAACCGGAAGTTATACTACGTGCTGTTTGTCTTAGTAATTTTGCTTATGATATACTTAATCATATAGATTTTCTAATTCAACACTTAATGAAAACACGAAGTAAATTTCCGAACATGCATGTGCTCATCCATATTTCGCGGAGGAACACAAAAACAACCATCTATTACTTTCACAATTTGCAAATATCGTGACTACTACAGTAACAAAAAACAAGTAACATTTACAACACCGAAAATAAAAATTTCCATTGTCTCAATACGCTTTTTCATGTTTTGCACGGATATAACATTTTAGCTTCAACTTTTAGGCTATATTACAGGACTGCAGGACGATTCCTGAACTCGCAGAACTTTTCTTTAGCAATTAGGTCAAAGTCCTCAGGTCAACAAGCTTTACTCCAAGTAGGCATAATTGTGATTAGAGTTGGAGAAAACACAATTACTTCGAAGGAGGGGTGCAACGGACTTTTAGCCAAGAAAAGGCCAGGCTAATGCTTGGTTTGGGCGTTGCCAAAACAAACCATATTTTATGTAATATTTAAACAATGAGCAGGCAAGGCATAGGAAGGGTGGGGCACCCACCACACTTCCCTTTGCTTGGCCCGTGATAGTGATCATGCATTACATTAGTAAGTAAATGTTCACAACAATAGTGGGGCATCTTTTTGTTATGTATTGTATGCATTTAGATTGTAAATTGCTAAGATTGTCTTTCTTCCATAATATTCCAGTTTAATACGCCCAAAAGGTTAGCCACTGGTCTGCCCTAAACTGGCATGATAAATCATCAACCGGTGCTTCATGCCAGCTCAAATAAACGTAAACACAGCTAGAAAGTAAGTATAAGCAGTATAGATATGGGGCTTCTGGGACTTCATTATATTTACTATTATGCATATTTAATGAGCTTCCAAAATCCAAGATGGCGCTAAAGTACAAATTACTATTATGCATATTTAATGAGCTTCCAAGACCACCGGCTAAAAATGTAAATATACGTGTTCTAGAATTTTATTGACATCATCAATCTTAATAACTCAGTAGTTTTTAAAAGTTACATACAAGGTGGTGGAATTCTCGGCTATAATTAGAGAGAACATGAGTCGTGAAGTTTCCGCTAACTTTCAAGATATTTTCTAAGTCTCAAATTCTACACCTCAAAACCATGACATAAAAAACGATTTTATTTCTCCTATAATAAAGAGCATGAGTAGTCAAGATATGAGTAACAATAATTGAGAAATGAGGTATTTTCAATTTCAAGCTTTTTATAATATTATTAAACTACATTCTCCAGAGAATAAGAAGTTAATTAAGTATGTTGAGGAGAATTTATCTATGTGGAAAGAGCTATCAATAGAGGAAAGGACCTTAGCCTGGAATAAGGTTGTGCCTTTAATAGAGAATACTGTAAAAAAGGGTGCAAATATTTTAAGGTTTGAGAGAGAAAACTTATAGAAGCAAGAAGAGAAAAAGAAGAGATTAGATAGTAACCAGTTTAAGGAGATTATAGCAAGAGCTAATAGAAATAAGAAGGAGAGGAAAAGGAGGGAGGAGCAGTGTCAGGCTAATATGAAGATGGAGAAGAATATAAGAGGATTAGATGAGGAGATAGAGATGGAGGATGTTTTATTTAAAACTGCTAAGGAAACTTTAAAGGATTTAAGAAAACAAAGGTTTCATGATGTGAAGGAGGACTTGGAGATTTGGCAGGATATTAAGGATGAGGCTTTAAAAACGAGGTTGAAATTATAACGAAGGAGGCGTATTTTAAATCAAAAACAAAGTCAAAATAAAAATATTAAGAGTGGAAATAGTATAAAAAATGAGGTGCCCACCCAAGTAGGAGGATCGTGCATAGAACATGAGGAGATAAATGTTCGAATTAATTCCGAGATAACAAAAGTAATTTAGTAAAAATGGTGGTGTCGTGTTGAGGACAAAAACAAAAAGTATAGAGAGACTTATGAAAAGTTTCGCCCCACAAGATACAAAACAAGATAAAACTCAAAAACCAAAGTTTATAAAATATAAATCAAATTCAAAACGTGCTGCTTCAATTATTTTAGAGCCTATAGATCGTGAGCTGAAAAAGTTGGATAAAAAAGTAGAGAAACATGGAACAAAAAATATTCTTAGATATGTAGACACTCTAGAAAAGAGATTGAATAAGAATGATTATGGTGATAAGGTAAAGAGTCTTATAGAGAATCATATAAATAGACACTTAGACAAATACAGATCTTTTAGTAAAAAATTTATGGAAAACTTCTAAGCAAGAAAGAGAAAAGTCGTGGACAGCCTAAACACGAGGCTTCAAAAATCTACTCAAAAAGATATAAATAGAATAGTATCAGAGGGGACAAGGAAATATAATACAGCCATTACACCTACACCTTTACCTAGATCGAAGCCTACACCTTTACCTAGATTTAAGCCTGCACCTTTACCTAGATCTAAGCCTACACCTTTACCAAGATCTAAGCCTAGATTTAGAACTATGGCTGAGAGATTACTAGATCAAAAAGCACAAGCACAATTTACTAAAACACAATTTACTAAGCCTAGTATTCCTAGACCTCAAACACAAAGACAAATAATTAAAAATAAACTTAGTAATTGGTATAATTGGTTAGTAGATTTCGTTCCAGAACCTGTAAAAACCAAGGTGTTCAATGTTTATACACAGATGAAAGAAGGAGTTATGGAGCTCTATAAACCTAAGATTGAAGAAGAACCTAAGATTGAAGAAAAACCTTAGATTAAATTATTAGAGTCAGCGATGCGAGGTAAACTTAAAACACATGTGATGGAATATAAATATGACCCCGTGTTCGAGTACATAAACGCTCACGATCCGGAGTCGTGGCTGAGAGAAAATGTGAAGCCTCACGTGGTTGAACTTTTAGAGATGCTCCACAACAACAAGGTGGAGCTCGTTCTAGCCTGCGACTTTAAAAAAAGAGACCCAGCTACAGATAAAATTATACGACGAGAAAGAGGCTATTGCAGCTCCGCCGTTCATAGAAGACAACCTCGAACAGATCTGAGTTCTATCTATGAAACTATGATAGATAAGATCATGAATGAGTTTAGAATGAATCGTAAGAAAGGCTCTGGATGGGAATTTGAAGAAGTAATTGAATTACTCATCCGCGTGTTTAAATACAAGCCTATCAAAGGATCCTCTTATATACCTACTCCAAAATGGTTATTAGATAAGAAGGCTATAATTAATCATAAAAATGACTTCTACGATGATTAACAATGCTTCAAGTGGGCTGTTACTATAGCTAAGTTTATAAAACCAGGAGATAAACATAAAACCTTCAACTGGAAAAATATGATTCCCTACTCTTATAGAAGACATAGCTAAGTTAGAGAAAATAACTCTCTAGAAATAAATCTATTTGGATATAATGAAATAGACAGGCTTTTTCCCACGGGTCACATCCATGACGACCCAGATATTAGACTTATGCTCTTAGAAAACAGTCACTATGTAGTGATAAATAATATAAGTCAACTAGTAAAATCTGAGCTTACAAAACATAAAACTAAAATATTTATCTGTCACTTTTGTCCACAACATTTCTATAGACAACAAGTATTTAAAGAACATAATGACTACTGTAGAAAACACAGCCCTACAAAAGCCATCTACCCAAAATCAGGCGATTACATCACTTTTAAAAATTATTCCCATAGAATGGAGGCTCCGTTTATAATTTATAAACGATAATTTAGGAGAAGGAACTCATCAATATCAACAACATATTCCCAGTGGATTTTGTTATCTTATAAAATGCTCTGACGATGCCATCTTTAAGCCTAAGTTAGTTGATTGCACGAATAAAAACAGAAGATGATGATGTGGCGTCGCATTTTGTGAAACGGCCAGAGTCTGATGTTAAAGACATCTACAACAAGTTTCTAAAGTATCCAAAGAAAATGATCTTCAATGAGAATGATAAAGCTATTTTTGAAAAAGCTAGTATTTGTTATATTTGTGATAAACAGTTAAATGATGATAAAGTTCGTGATCATTGTCATTTCTCGGGAAAATATCGAGGAGCTGCACATAATAAGTGTAATCTATCTGTATGTTAAGGTTTATTCCGGTCGTGTTCCACAATTTAGAAAACTACGATTCTTACTTGTATATAAAACCTTTAAACAACACTCCAGGTAGTGTTTCCTGTATCCCAAGAACCGGGACTAGATACATTAGTTTTACAAAATTTATTCCCGTGGATTATGATAAAAATGGAAAAATAATAACTAAACAATTAAGATTTATAGACTCTTTCAAATTTATGTCTTCGAGTTTAAGTTCTTTAGTAGACAATCTTACTCGAGACGGTACACAAGATCTAACTATTCTTAGGAGGTTCTTCCCAAACCAGGTGGAGTTATTATCTAGAAAAGGAGTCTACCCTTACGATTATATGGATAACTTTAAACATCTACAAGAAAATAGCCTTCCTCCTGAAAAAGAATTCTACTCAAGACTAAATGATGCTCATGTCTCAGATGAAGACTATTCACACGATCAAAATATTTGGGACCACTTCAAGAAGAAAAGTTTAAGAGACTATCACGATCTCTATCTAAAAACGGACATATTACTATTAGCGGATGTATTTGAGCAATTTAGAAAAGTATGCAGAAAAAACTACGACCTTGATCCAGCTTGGTATTACACAGCTCCAGGACTCGCCTGGGAAGCAGCGTTGAAATTAACAAAAGTTAATCTTGAACTACTTTCCAAAGAAAATATGCACCTCATGATAGAACAAGGAATTTGTGGAGGTGTATCCATGATTACAAACAGACATATCGAGGCGAATAATAAATATCTCTAAGATTATGATCCCAAAAAACCAAGTACTTATGTAGCCTATCTAGATGCAAATAATCTCTACAGCTGGGCTATGAGTCAAAAACTTCCCACACACGACTTCACCTGGATGTCTGAATATGAGTTAAATACATGGTACGCACTCCCTGAGGACCAAGGATGCATTTTAGAAGTAGACTTGGATTATCCTAAAAATCTTTACGACCTCCACAACGACTATCCACTAGCTCCTGGAAAAATTCAGACACAAATAAATCAAGGTATCACTACAGAAAATTTAGTACCTACTTTAAACGCCAATAAAAACTATATATTACACCACGAAGCACTTAAAAATTATCTTAGAAAAGGACTAGTCTTAGAGAAAATTCATAAAGGAACAAAATTCTCAGAGTCCGCGTGGTTAAAATCTTATATAGAAAAGAACACACTTCTTAGAGCTTCTTCTAAAAATAAATTTGAGAAAGACTTCTTTAAACTCATGAACAACGCCGTATTTGGAAACACCATGGAAGACGTCAGAAAAAGATCAAATATTGAACTAGTTAACTATGAAGCTCGCCTGATGAAACTTATTAAAAAACCAGAGTACAATTCATTTACGAAATTTGATGAGAACTTCGTTGCAATTCACTCGTATAAATCAATAATAATATTAAACAAACTATTTATTTAGGGATGAGCATTTTAGATATATCTAAAACTTTAATGTGTGACTTCCACTACGATTATATAAAAAAGAAATATGGAGCCCGTGCCATACTTGGATTTACTGACACAGATTCTCTCCTTTACGAGATAAAAACAAAAGACGTCTACAAAGATATCTCCTGTGATCTTGATAAATATTTCGACACCTCGGAAATAATTATGGACAATCCTTATATTACTAGAAAAGTTATTGGGGAGTCGGGGACTCCTTTAAACAAGAAATCTCCAGGATATTTTAAAGATGAGTGTGGAGGCACACAAATTAAAGTATTTGTAGGACTTCGTGCGAAATTATATACTTACCAAAAAGAAGATAACTCTGAGGTTAAAAAATGTAAAGGTATAAAAAAGTTTGTCGTTGATTAAACGTTAAGATTAGAAAATTATAAAAAATGTTTATAAAAAGGTCTACCCGTCATGAGGAAGATTAACGTTATAAGAAATATAAAACATAATATTCACTCTGAGACAGTGAATAAAATAGCTCTAAGTGTTAATGATGATAAATGAATAATATTACCAGATAAGATTAACACATTATCCCTTGGACATTATAAAATTAAGGAGTTAAAAAATTAAAAAAAAAACGACTCACACACACACACACACACACACACACACACACACACACACACACACACAC
>JAODVQ020356870.1:0-11593 GCA_025400075.2 Phenganax stokvisi | reverse complement strand
ACAGACAGACGCAGACACTGCTCCTAATCTACTACCGTCATTCCAAACAGCATTGGAAGCTATGAAAACAGAAGAGGCTATGTATGTAAATATGAACATACTGGTATTAGTTGAATGTGGAGCAGGTAACAGTAGAGTCTCACTAATAGTACCCACTATACTGTCAGCTCCCATGTGAGATGGCTGGTCAGGTACAGAATACGTCTATAGTGTGATCAGAGTAACAAAAACTGCAGTAAAACCTTGTTAATAGGGACTCCAGGGGATCAGTTTAATAATGTTCACACAATGTTTCATTTAAAACTATGAATTCTCCTATTTGGCCTAAGTGAGGAAGAAATGAGGTTATAAACTTACCGAGCCAGACTCCAGTCTATGTTCAGCCAGTGATGGAGGAGGGAGAGGTAGACTCTGAACAAGCTGTATGATATGACAAAACACTTTCAATGTATTACAGTAGGACCCTGCTTAACCATAGGTAAATTAGAATATATTACGTAGTACACCCTATGTACATATTAGCGCGAGGCAAACTAATCTGGGTCTAAGGTGAGCTAATGTAGTACGGCTATCATGAGCACAATGGACTAGGTGCTCACAGGCATTGACCCAGAGCCTAGATTCTCTAGAAAAACAGTGGCAGCAGATAGAGTTGCATCAGCTCCTGGTAGCCTCTCTGAGACAGCCTCGCTAGCTCTACACTCATTTTCAGTATCACATATAATGTCACATAGCTCGGTAGCATATAGATGTGCATGAGTATTCCTAGTAATATGTATATAGTGCACATACATACCTGTATCAAATGTTTTAACTTCTGGTCAGAAACACTTAGAGTCAGTGCAGGCAACTCTCCCTCTACCTTCGTACTATTTAACAAAATCAAAATATTATTCCACAGTTAAAGATCAGTATAATATAGCTGGGTTAAAGTTACTGTAGCACTATAAAGTGTATGTAGTATCTAATGGCATAATTATATTATATATATTGGAGTAATAGATTGTCTAAGTATAATGTAGCTTGTGATCATAATAACAAAATGCAATAGCACCCAATGCATGCATAAAACACAGTTGATATTGTAGGGGATATTTGCCTTTGACTTGTGTTGTGTAGCCTGACTTGAACCCCTACCAACTGAGCTGCCTTGGTAGCTCAGTTAGTAGAGTGCTTCACCTGGCATGCGGAGTGTCATGGGTTCGAGTCCCACTCAAGGCAGCTCATTTTTCTTCGGAAAAATGTAGCTGTCTTGAGTGTAGTTGAATTGTTTGATGTGCCTTTGCCTTGCCTTCTTTCTCTTTCTGTTTCATGCATAATAGAAAGTGTCTAACTTTGGTAGTCTGGTATCATTAGGTAGAAGACTCTTCTTAAGTCCCAGTTCCAGACTGGTCGGTTCCAGAATATGGAGTCGTGACATGCCTGATCTACGAGACCACGCCCCTCTCCAGTCCTGTCCCGGACCAGCCAGTATGAGCTGCAGTCTGGTCAGATTCAGAGTGAAGTGATCGTAAAATGCTTCATCTAGCTCAGCATCAGTTGCCTCCTGTACAACACAGTGGAACATTTGATAAAGCACACTTTATTTAGAGACAACCTCTCTACAAGGGACACCCTTTGAGACAACCTCTCTACAAGGGACACCTTTTGAGACAACCTCTCTGCAAGGGACACCCTTTGAAACAACCTCTCTACAAGGGACACCTTTTGAGACAACCTCTCTACAAGGGACACCCTTTGAGACAACCTCTCTACAAGGGACACCCTTTGAGACCTCTCTATAAGGGACACCCTTTGAGAAAACCTCTCTACAAGGGACACCCTTTCTGCCCCTTGCTAATAGAACAGTGTATTAATTTGACTCCCAAGATAGGGACAACCAGCTTAAAATGCTCACACAAACAGTAGTTTCATTAAAAAGTGTAGAGCTACTTTATAGTAAGTCCATGCTATTAGAGTCAATTTATACTAATGGATATTTTGTATTAAAAGAGTTCACTTAAAGCAAGGTCCACTTTACATCATAGCTCATTCAAACTTACCCTAACATCAGGAACATATGATCTGAGGTCACTCTTTATCTCTAGTCGACCTAGATCAGCCACCAATACACTGGCTGAACTGTAGAAAATGGGAGTTAGTGAGTCAGTGGAAGGGAGAGAGGCAAAAACAGGCAGAAAAAGGAAATAGAATTATTCCAAGATGTGGTGAAATACAGGGAAACAGAGACGAGGCATTCTTCACAGATTAACTTGAGTCAAGAAAAGAAACTAGGGTTATGTTATAAGTATAGGAAAAGTGGTAGTAAAAAGGAGGAGGACGAGGAGGAAATGAATAAGAAATATTATATTGAGAAAAAGAATAGATGGAGAGGGAAGAGGTTGTGAGACTAACTCAGTCATGACTCCATTCTGAGGCACCACTAGACATGGAGAGTTGATTAGAATATCCAGATCCAGCAACTATAGAAAAATTGTAGAATCTATAATATACACATCGGGTAGATCCTCATTGCTGATCCCCTGGCCTCTACATACAGGGTTTGACCCACTTGATTACTGTTATAGGCTGCATGTGAATAGATGGTCTGACCCATAGAGCAGTTCACTAGCCAAGGTTGATAGTGAAGCTAAGTAGGTCACCAACTAATCATTGGTTACCTTTCTCTGACTGATGGCATGTTCCAGACCAGCTCTACCCTGCGTCTTTATGTCCTCCAGAGTAGAGGCCGCTGCAGCTGACAACCTAGAGTAACATCACACATAACTAAAACCCCTCACCACATATGTATAGCTCAGGTATGTATGAAACAGAAAGAGGAAGAAAGGCAAAGCAAAGGAACACGACTCAACTACCCTCAAGACAGCTAAATTTTCCCAAAGAAAAATAAGCTGCCTTGAGTGGGACTCGAAACCACAACACTGCTTTCCAGGCGAAGCGCTCTACCAACTGAGCTACTAAGGCAGCTCAGTTGGTAGGGGCTCAAGTCAAGCTACACAACACAATACAAAGTCAGGCAAATATCCCCTACAATATCAACCATAAAGCACAGTAACTTTGTAGCTTTGTTATGAGTATATAGTAATTGTATGTATAACAGCACATACGGTATATAAGTATATAGAAAATGTGTGTATGGCCATAATATTATGTATATGTATATATACAATACAATGTATGTACTTCTGAAGGTGGACATCCTTTGAGAGGCGAAACATTGAGATGGCAGCATCAACAGTGTCCTACGTATGAAGTATTGGGGAGAGAGAGGAGGAGGAGGAGGAGGAGGAGGAGGAGGAGGAGAATGAGGAGGAGGAGGAGAAAGAGAAGGAGGAGGAGAGAGGAAAGTAAGTGGAGGAAAGATTTGACAAGAAAATGATTGAGAGAGATTAAAACATGATGAGTAGAGAACTCTTCTTCACTATTATCACCCATACAATTAACGTAGGTAATATAGGGTTATAAGTATTAAGTCATGCCAACAACTATATATATAACTTATGTATTGGCACTGCAAAATTTAGGTAGGGCTTTAGCCCCTAAGTTACTATGGTTACGCCGCCTATGCATTAACATAGGTAATATACTGTGACATACAGCATGATAGGTGATTTGAATGGGTAGCAACTGTAGCTTTATCCTCTGACTGACTTGGCTATTCACTGGATTCACATTAACACTCAAATCCAATAGAGAATCTGTAAGGAATCATCATATACACTACCTGCTACTGGAAAAGGCCATTTAATGCAAATATAATATGCAACCACATGTAACCACAATTTTGGTTATGTGTAATATCTCACATTACGTTAGCAGTAGTTTTTATGCTATTGATGCATATCTATCCCCAAGGGTCACATATGTAAGCACGTAGCTACAAACAGACTCACACTCAAGAACAATTCTGCAGTGCGTCCCTTTTACAAAGTGGATAACTATGTGTACTATCAGGAGCTTATGAGACCGCCTGAACTGGTACAATATATGCATATTGCATTTGGTTAGTCTAAGCACACAGAGCAGTACGTGAACACATCATCATCAAATGCCCTGACTACTAAGTCTGATCATCTCCATACATAACTGAGCATTATTACATGCGATCAGAGTCTAAAACTGAATTTACAATATTGCGCGCAGCTACGTTCAAGGGTGAATATTGTACTACCACACCGCGCCGCGCCGCGCGGATAGAATTCATTTCTATAAGTGTGTGGCGTGGACCACGCTGCACATTGTCAATCCAGCTTTCAAGTATAAAGCTTGCATGTATTACGGTGTAACCTCTCTATAATGGACAACTTGGGGCCAGGAAATCTATCCATTATAGCAGGGTGTCCATTCCGGAGGGGTTAAGATGTATCGATCTGTAGTAAGTTGGAACGCATAAATTAGTCAGCTATATCAAGGTGTCTGCTATAGAGGGGAGTCCATTAAGCGGGGTTCCGGTGTACATAATTTTTGACCCACCGATCTGAGTGTTATTATTGGAGGACACTATGACTGGTCCCTCCTTGTCTCCCTGTGAGGAGAGTCCTTGAGCTGTCAGGCTCCCCACAACTGTCTGTATCACAATGTTCTTACTGGAAGGTCTGTTCTGGACCTTAGCACACACTGACTTTGTCTGCACATGAGCTACTCTGTAGTATGATACAATATATCCGTAACTCAGGATCACATTACAACTAACTACGTACATATTATACGTACATACATAATATTTTTACTTAAAGGAAGTGAAGCAGTATATAAGGACTAAATACAGTGCAAGTGAAACGAAATTACATTCTTTCACTGTTTGCCATTGTCCTTGATTGGTTTGTTCTATCTTTAGTAACATTTCTAAATTTAGCCTTTATATACATACTGCTAAAATTCCTGTAACCATTACATCAAGTACAGTGGAACCTCTCTATAATGGACAACTTGGTGCCAGGATATTTATTCATTATATAAAGCTGGGTGTCCATTCTGGAGAGGTTAAGATGTATTGATCTGTAGTAAGTTGGGACACACCATTATGTTGACGTACATATCAGCTATAGAGGGGGTGTATGTTACTAGTTAAAAACAGTGAGAAGCAGTGAAAGAACGTAATTTTATCCACTTGTATACTACATACAGCTACACTAACTTGAACTCCATTAACTAGATGTGTTGATTGGCTACATAGCGACAACCCGATCAAACAAATTGGTTGAAGCAGTATACAGCGGATAGAGTTGTTTCGATCAAATTATTCACATGTTTTAGGCTTCAACTTACGTTCCGTTATCATTCCATAGTCGCACAGAGACCACACCCAGTTTGACTGATATCTCATGAGCCACATACTGTACGATATATAGCAGAGCACCATTATTACAATACATTATACATTATAAGTATTAAGATTTAAACATATAAATATTAAAGTAAAAGCCTGCTCTACAAAAACAAACAGGATGTAGCTCTTGGCTAGCCTTTACCTAATGCCTATAGAGAGTAATCTCTCTTCTAGAGAGGAAATAGCTCAAAGGTATTTTCCATCAGTAAACTAGGAAAGTTTATTGAAGGCTAAATGACTAGCAGACAGTGAAACTAATCACTTTATGTATAGAGTATACAGTACCTACCTCTTTGGGGTATATGGGGACTTGAGCTGTCTCACTATAACCAATGGCCTCATACATTTTCTCCTTCTCTCTCTGCAGCTCCTCCGCTAAACACAATGAAACATATATTTTTCCTCCTCAATCTCTCACTATAGCTAAAACAAATTGTACCTGTTGGTAACTGAACGACTACTTCTTCTTTCTCTTTGGGAGCAGTTGGGGTAGAGGTCCATCCAGTTGCCCATCCCCACCACCCTCCTCCATCACCTCCTTTCTCTGCCTCCTCTGCTTCCTTCTTCTTCACTACCGCTGCCTGAGAACAAATTTAATACCTGTACATAACTTCTGCATATGTAGTAAATAAAATGCTTACATCAGCCTATATCACTCATACCACAACTAACATACATATTGTCCATTTCTAAGCCTGAATATTAAACCTCTGTAGAGATAAACACCCAAAAAGAGGACACTGGCAATGCCTGTATTCGAATCCTCCTCATGTTAATAACTAGCGTGTTTTGAAAGTGAATTTATAGCCTCTGAAATGAGGACGAGAAAGCACTATATATTCCCCTATAGTGTCTGGTTTTACTGTACAATGTACCTTGTTTTCTGCGAGCTGCTGGCACACAGTAAGATTAAACACATCCAGTTTTTCCTCTAGAAACTATAGGGAATAGCCATCAAATCTAATATAGTGCATTTGGAGGATTTTTACATCAATTCGCTCCTGTAATGAAGGAGTGACGGTGTTTTCTACCAGCTTCTTGGTATAGGTCTTTGTGTACTGTCGGCACCACCTCCTGTGGTCACATGACAATCAGGTGATATCATGTGAGAAAAATAGATGGTCACATAACATTCAGGTGGAATCATGTGAGAGACAATAATTTGGTCACATGACAGTCAGGTGATGTCATGTGAGAGAAAATAGATGGTCACATGACAGTCAGGTGGTGTCATGTGAGAGACAAACCTGTGTTGTCTGATGTGACTCCAGGACCACATCTCCAGTTTCCTCCTCACCTCCTCCTCTCTCACTGCCGAGATGGCATACCTCCACCATTGTCCCGGTCCCTCCTTCACCCCTACCTCCGGACGATACTTCAGAAACTTTACATTGATACTCAATCTGTCCAGAGACTCTATCAAACCCATTATATCCTGAAACTGAAGTTACACTGTAAATTATATAGTGTATTATAAAAAGCAATCCTACCGAGGAGATAATTGGATTTGAATTTTTGTCATATGTAAAATTCCTACATTGAATCCTATTAACATCTCTAGCTATTAGGACACTTATATTACAACTTTAGCTAATTTTCCTTATGTATGTACCTGGTGTTTGCTGAGTGAGAGAGCCACTTGTTTGAGAGTAACCTTCACCAGAGCCTGTGGGATATCCATTTTTCTTCCTGGCTTGGTGGTGGCTTGAAGTCTGGCCTCAAGTGTGATGGGGTGAACCACTATATTCACAATACATTCAATATAGTACTAGGGAACTCTGTGATCATACCATAATGTATGGTGTTGGGTGGTCTTGTGTGTGGCCTTGCTATATTACTCTTCAGGAGTTCCTACAAAACACAGAAATTCACAGTTCATGATGTTCAGTACACTACGTATATCCATGCCTGTGCAATACTGCAAACCCCAACCCCCTAGCCTTAAGCTCGGTTCACAATATGAGACGCGGTCCACGCTGCACACTTAGGATTCAATTCTATCCTCGCGATGTGGTGCGGCACAGCGCAGCAATATATTATTTCCCCTTGCGCGTAGCTGCGCACAATACTGTGAATTCAGCATTAGCTAAGGTATATGTATGTAGTTTACTATTTTACAGTGGCATTTGCTGCATACTACTGCATATTTAGAATCAAATTTCTACCTACGTGGCATAGAGCGACACGGTAATATTTTCTTGCCGCATAGGTAGCCATGTTACTATACCACCAACCGACTGCCCCTGGTAGCTCAGTTGGTAGAGCACTCAGCCAGGAATGTCAGGTGTCATGGGTTCGAGTCCCACCCAGAGCAGTTTATTTCTTTGTAAAGGATTATCCCAGGTGTATGTAGTTGATTAGTATGTTGTGCACTTGCCATGCATTGATGTTTCTACATCAACTTATTTGTGCACACTATAAGAACTCTATACATAAATAAGTTTAAAATTTGCTGCGCACTTAAAATCAAGTTTTATCCTGATGGCACGGCACAACATGGCAATACTGTATCTTATTTTACTTGCCACACATCTATTATATGTAATAGATATACACGTGTAGTATTGTGTAAGTCTTGTATACCATCCAGTTATGGGGAGGATCTGTTCCAAGTAGAGAGTCATCACTCTGCCAGTACACTGCCAGACAATTGAGTTGTAATAGCTTGTAGATGAGCAGTGAGGCGGGATCTCGATCAACAGCAGTTCCTCCCACAACATACTCACAATCTGAACTCTACAAACCAGTAAAACATTATTATTATTATTATTACAACACAAACTTTGGCTTGTACAAATTTAATTAGAATTTAACACTCTGGGACAAAACAATTCATACTAAATTAAATAATAACACAGATGAAGATAGTCCCATACCACATTCTTTACCCTGCTTGGTATACCATATACCACAATAAATGATCGTGTAGTGCAATTTTTTTTGCTGACAGACCCCGATCCATGAAGATTGAACTCACGAATCTTTTAACTATAGGTACACATCTGTATATACACACACAGCGGCATGCAAAAATTAAAGTTGTTTCTGACATCTTTTTAGGTGATACCGCAAGTATGGATATTAATCCATGAAACTTTCCTGCTATACGGTACATACACATCTCTAGGACTATTTACATACCATAGGGAGTTATAGTAATGATACCTGGACAAACAGACTGTCGAGAGTAACTCCAAATGAAAAGGGATGAGCCTCATTGGTAACCTGCAGAGATACAAAAGACTAAAACTAAACAGGGCAATATATAATAACTAAAACACTTACTGAATCCTCGTAACGGATGTGAATATTTTTGACGGTGATCTGGATGTTTCTGACTACAGCTGTGATTAGTCTCTGGACAAACCCCGAGTCCTGTGTTGCCGCCTCATCTGACATCACACAATCATTGATAACATACATAGGAATCAATGTGATGAAGAAAGGCAAGGCAAATGCACAAAGAACAATTAAACAACACCCAGGACAGTGGTACACGCACGGGATGGGGTGGTTGGATTTATTTATATCTTCCTACCTGTTGTTTAAAGCTTTTAACAAGCTGGCAAAGTGCAAGTTTCAGAAATGTTACTAAAGATAGAAAAACCAATTTAAAAGGGAGGTATATACAATGTTGCTTTCTTTCATTTCTTTTCAATACATATTATTGTGCATAATATCAAAGAAAGAGAGAAAATAATTCCACTTCCTCTTGACTAAACTACTAAATGCCCCACAGAATACCATGACGCACCTAACACAACACACATACAATCTTATAGGGTTACAAGGTAATGTTAACACAAATGACAAAACTTCTTTTACCTTTTGGTTCAGCAGCTCTCTTCCTGGCCTCTTCGATCCTCTTGAGTTGCTTATCTTTCCTCTCCTTCTTCTCTTTGGCACTCTTCTCAGCATCATACTTGAATGCTGCTCAATCACACATAATAATATACAGTTGAACTTTATTACTAAGTACCTATGATAATGCGTACACCCAGTTTTAGAGTATGCAGAGCACGTAACACTACTACGGGCTTTAAAGAACGTGTACATTAATTACCTGCTTCTGTGTACACGGCTAGTATGTATAGTTTCTTCTTTTACGTACTACAAATCCGTGCACACGCCTCTTTTACATGTACTGCGCATGCGCAGTGCGTAAAACACATGCATATTTAAAATGGCGACGAAAAGAAGGCCATTACAGCAAGCCAGAAAATAGCTTTGTTACATGTAAAGGTGCAGTTTCCATCTCAAAACACTTAACTGCCTGGATGAACTTGTTTTTAATATGTCCTATAGTTGTAATAAGCAAGCAAAATAACTGATTTCTTTCAACAGTAACTGTACATGAAATTATATAAAAGTACATAGTAAGTACATTGTTTAATGAGTACTCCATACAGTCTCCCTTGTGGTACTTACTAACAGAGTTTAACTGTATTCAAGTACATCACTACAGTAATACAACGTATACACTAATGTTACACATCCTTACCCTTTGAAAGATTTTCAGTTTGTTTTTAGGTGACAATAGTACATGTATGCATTATACTCTTTATGTTGTCTTAGTTAAAGTGTTAGGATGGGCTGGTTCAAAGTCAGTATCCTCAATACAGTCCGCTTTAATGAGTATGCCATAAGTGTACATTATACTGTGGTCTAACCATGGTATAAATTAGTATTTAATGCGTTTGTGAGTTTGTCTATTCCTAGGGAGGCTTTTCCCAGCCACACAGTTCATTGTTATAAACTCTATACTATACCAGTGTATTTACCAGAGGCAGGACCAGCAATAGCATAGAGACCATCAACCTCAGCAACAATTGGAGAGGAGTAGAGACTCTTCCACGGGATCTTCAACTTCAGTTTCTCTGCATGGGAATAATTCACCACCTATTAGTACCAATATTTGCAGTTTACATTCCCTCATTCACTAAAACTTAAATGTCCATGCAGATATATAAGACAGTGAGGTATAAAAGCTATAGAGCTCCGAGCAATAGAGAATATTCTAGTCTCGTGGGCCATACCTATTTAGCGAGGAAAGTCGGGGCGCGCGTAAGAGAAAGGTAGGAGAGGAAAAATACGCTGCTTCTCACCTACACAAATCAAAATATGCACGTAAATGAATATGGCCTACGAGACTAAGAATATTCCACTATCTCATTAGGAGCTTTATTCCTTGGCAACTCATCATCATTGGACCATTTAGAGGAGTATTGCAACATCTCTCATGTAGATATACGTAAGCCTTTTTGTTCTGGTGACTAGAGTGGAACAGCACACTGATCTGAGCTGATGTGTTATGAGCCATGCTATTGTAATGTGTTTGTATATAGACAATCTCTCTTATCCTCTCTTTGTAATTACAATTCATCCATACTCAACCATATGTAGCTATGCCAACTAAGTGGGTGAGTTATAGTGTTTACCGAGGTAGCCCCGAAACACACGAACAGGGAGGTTAAGATCATCCTGCAATTGAATAGCATAGAGACAGTTGACACTCTGTTATATTCAGACACACAGTATCAAAGTACTCTCACCAGGGCATTTTCTTTGAGCTCCAAGTTCTCCAATAGTATGTCACCTGCACACCCAGGATAAGACCATGGATAAAGTACAAGTAAGACACAATGCACACACTAACAGAACCTTCATTAACCGTGCCTCAGCTATGTATGCAAAAGGCTAGTAGAATTAGGGATAGCTAGGTTTAGCCTTATTCTTCGCCAACTGCATTCCTTTCAGCTGTGCATATGATTAGGGTACATAACTATATTCTTGCTAAGTGCTAGTGTTAGGATAGAATAAAAATGTGAAAACCTGCGCGGTCAGTTACAACAAAACCACATTAATGCGAAGATCGAGTTGATATCGCCAAAGAAGTCGGCCTAGATATTCTATTTGATGCGCACCTGAAAAGATCGCGACCTTGAGCTGCGAGGGATCTAGGTTTTTCACATAAGGACGGAGGAAATGGTTCAGTACTTGAACCAGGACGCCCTCCAAGACCATCCTCGTCCTGTCACTCCGCTAATATTCCACTGAGCTTCTTCTTTCAGGCAGGTATCTAAGTGAACACACTGGGTTGGGGGGACAGATACACCGAAATTTGTAATCTTCCGCGCGTGTAGTGACGCACTCGTAAATTATTCATTAGTTGCATCTGTATTGGACTCTGTCACATTATTACGTTGCTCAATGAAAAGCACTAAAGTGCAAACCCTCGGCGCAAGTACGAAGGCACAGCTGCAA
>JAODVQ020356651.1:0-11594 GCA_025400075.2 Phenganax stokvisi | reverse complement strand
AGAACGTAGAATTTCCCTGTGAAAAATTTCTACTTTGATCACAGAAACTTTGATAGTGTAAACCGGCGTTAAAATCAGGAAATGTAACATATTTTTATCTCACCTTTGTACTAACTCTACTGAACTTTTTCAAGTCCCACCTCGGGACTTTGACAACGACATAATCAAGACTAGGTTCAAAACAAGCCGTGGTCGAGTTCGTTACAGAGTTCTTCAGATCAGGTAGAGGGATCCCCAGGGACAGCTTGGCAGCAACGTACGCCAGGGGATACCCGGTGGCTTTTGATGCTAGCGCTGAACTTCGCGATAGACGAGCATTCACTTCAATAATGTAGAACTAAAAATAAACGTTGACAACTTTATCTGCCTGAAATTCACTTGGTCTGCTTGTTTCAAAAACTAAAATTCTTCAAAACGAAGACAAGACAGAGAAAACAAGTAGAATTTGTTATACAACTTAATGACATTACTATCTAAACGAGCTCTGAGTAAAAAGAAATCTTCGTTTCGATCACCCGTGCTTAAACTTTACCTGGCTTGACAAAGGGTTCAGTGCATACTGAATATTACACTCTCCAACAATACCAAGATGTCGTATTAGCTTGATCGCCGTCGTTCGCAACATGTTGTATTCAGCATTACTTAGTGTTTGGCTGGGTGCCACTACAATTGATTCACCAGTATGAATGCCCAATGGATCAACATTTTCCATGTTACACACCTAGCGAAGAAGATAACAGACAATGTTACGGTGCATTTACGAAGGTTTTCGACCGGGGAGTGTTTCGCACGAAGCGCATGTGTTATTACAAAAATTCAGTGAAAAGAATTGATCAACACTCCATTAGCTAGTTACAGATGAGAGCTCATAAGACCTCGGGTTAGCACGAAAAATTTCCCAGGTGGAAAACAGGATTAAAGGTGGACTTTCATTCAGAGCCAACAGGTCGCGTGATCGACATTTTTCAACCGCCATGTTGCCTTCGCAATCTGCCGTTTTCCACTAAGCAGACTTTTCCGTGCGGAAAGCAAATCTAGGAACGTTGATTGGTTCGCTTCGCAGCGAAATATGGTGTGTCTCAAAAAAAAACGGAACATAGATTTATGTATACAATTCAATGTAGTTCGATGCATCTCAAATTCGGTTAAGCTGCGTCTTCCATAAGTAACAAGTAAAGCAAAGAAATTTAGGCAATTCAAACGCAGTTTTAAAACGTTTCTGGCGAAGAAAACTCTTTGATATTTTCCACAGTTTACTATGTGATGTCTAACTTTTTGAAATGGATCAAACTAATTTTGAAATTTTTACATAAATTAGGTTCCGTTTTTCTAAACCCACTGCATGTATATTATTGAGATGGCGAAAACAACAAATGAATATTAGTTTGCATGAGGATATATACACCACGTATATTTATTATTGCAAAGCTTTCGGTCCGTCAACCCGGACCTTCAGGGTCGGGCTAACGGACAACAGACAAACAAACGAACAAGCAAGCAAAATAACCAGCGAATAAATAAAAAATTCAAAACAGAAGCAGACAAATTAGCGAGCAAACAAGACAACAAAAAATAGCATATAAAACGGGAAGTTGGCGCGCATCAATAGAGACCTTGTACAAGCAACGGTTTCGACAACACGAACGGTATGAGAAACGTTAAAGGACTGGGTCAAGCACGGTGATTGGTGGAGAACGTCAAGTTTACTTCCCATCGATCGACTTTCGTGTTGTCAAAAACGCCGTTTGCTTCTCTAATAATTTCTCGAAAATGTATGATGCCATTAAAAGAGGAAAAATTGCCAGCCAATAAAGGCCCGTTTACACAGGCGATTTTTGCTGCGATTTTTCTCCTCTTAGCGTATGTGATCGAGTCACTGGATCGAGTAGGTTGACTGGCGAGTGGATTAGCAACATTATTAGAAGACGTGTACTCGCCAGCTATGCACTCTTTCACATCGTTCAACACGAGAAAAATTGCATCGAAATCGCCCGTGTAAACGGGCCTTAAGAGCAAATAGTATAATGGAAATTTTTTTGATTGAATTATTCCTATAGATATTTGAACAATTCCTAGATATTGGCTTACTATCCAAGTAAGCCAATATCTAGGAATTTAGAGTTTTGAATTTAAGCTGAAACTAAACACAACACGTACTTGTCTCGAAATATAACTACTTGTCGTGCAAACGAGTTTATTTCTGCGTTCAATACCGCATGGAAACACAAATAAAAAAATTGCAAACACTTTACGACATCGACTTCATGTTACACTGAGCTAAATCGAGGTGAGAAAATGAAACGTCAATTGTAAAAGATAGATCATGTCACTTTATAGAATCGTACAGTAATGATCACATATACTTCGCAGCTTAATGGCTGAATCGCGACTTTACACATGCTCTAATCGATCTTTACTAACACATACAATGATATGCCGTAATCAAATCTCACGATATAAGACTGTTATGGGGATAGTTCAACTGTAAAAAAAAGTATGGAAAATAATGTAAAAATAGCATAGTCTTAAAATAGCGAGTTTGTTTAGCGCTGAATATCGCTGCCTTTGTGTTTAGCAATATTAATAAGTTAAAAATTAAAGATAAAATTATCCAAGATTAAAGAGATGTTTAATGTGACGTTAATTGCTCAATTTGCTGGCAAAGTTAGTATATGTACAAGTAAAGACGGTGGTTTGCCCACAAACTTATCAAGTAATGATCCATGAAGTTGACAGTGAAAAAGCTTTACACAAATAGGTCAATGTTTCGTCTAATCGTTTTGGGTGGGAACATATCTTTCACATAGCACAAAGTTAATGGTTCGTGCAAGTGTAAGTACCAAGTTGTCAATCATTTTAAGATCTAGTTTCGTCGGCTATTATAAAGAGATGTTTAATGTGATGTTATTTAATTGCTCAGATTGCTGGCAAAGTTAATTTATGTACAAGTACAGACGGTGGTTTGCCCGTAAACTTATGAAGTAATGATCCACAAAGTTGAAAATGAAAAATATTTTGCACAAATAGGTCAATGTTTCATATATAATAGTTTTGAGTGGGAACATCTTTCCCATACCACAAAGTTATTAGTTTGTACAAGTGTAACTGCCAAGTTGTCAATCATTTTAAGATCTATATAGTTCGTCGGTTATTATAAAAGGCTGTACAAAGTTTTTGAAGTTAGTTGGCAAAAGCTTTAGTTGGTACAAAACTTTGAGTAGAACACTTTCATAAGTTAGTGGATGCAACATCAATAATGTGACAAGAAACCTGACAAGAAGTAAAACAACACAGAAGACAACAAAGAAAATTGCACTCCACTAAAAGAACTGATATTAACGATCCCCACTACCTCTCGTGTAAAGCGTGTTTAAAATAAATCCTTTCGTAACACTACTATGCATCAATTACAAATCGCCATTTCACGTTTTAACACTTTGGTCCTGATCTAAATAATCTCCTAGGTTCAAGCGAAACAGTACAAAGCAGAACGATAATGGAAACGAAAAAAACTGCACAAACACCAAGTCAAGCAGAAGAAGAACGAAAAAGTGGAATCGCCGAAGCTGTCGGAAAGGAGAAAAAGACGAAAATCATTATAGCAGGTGGCTTGAATAAACTAGTTTTGAATTCCGTGGAAATGTTTAATTCGTTAAATGGAACATGGACACGCCTAGAACCCATGAAAGAGCGTCGTGGGTCCCCATCCTCATTCGTCTACAATAATGAAATGATTGTTATTGGAGGCACTGGCAACTCATCCCCCACTAAACCAATGGAAAAATTATCATTGAATGCCGTTGAAGACGACCACTCCATAGCTTGGGAAAATTTTCCAGTTGAGTTACCTGAGAGTTTACATGGAGAAGTCAGTGTAATTCGTAACAAACGACTGATATTGACTGGAGGCTACAACCGACGTATCTATCAACTATCTGCGAGAATTTTGGAGTTCTCTCTTTTCCCACCACACACTAAAAATCTGTTGGCAAACATGAGACAGTCAAGATGTTTCCATGGTGTTGTGCTGCTTGGCGATAAAATAGTGATTCTGGGTGGAAGAAGTGAGTTTTTCAATTCGCACTCAGCCCTTAACACTATTATGTCCTACGATTTTACAGTAAATGAGTGTACCGAGTTGGCGCCCCTGCCTTACGCCGTGAGTAATATGGCAACAATCAAGTATGATGATCATAATATTATGATTATCGGCGGCGTCAATAGAAGTAACCAACCATTAAACAAAGTTTTACTTTACAACGTCCAAACCCAAAAGCATCAAATGTTGCCTAGCATGAAGTATAAAAGAGCTGGATGTGTAGCTGTAGTTGTCGGAGACACTGTAATTGTGATGGGTGGTGCCGATGGACCGAACCACTTAAAGTCTGTAGAAAGTTTCAGATTTGATCGCAACACATGGGAGGACCTCCCAGATATGCTCGAAGAAAGAGCCAATGCTACTGCAGTGGCATTCTAAGAGTGAACTGAAACTTTAATTAAAATGTTCATGATAAGCCACTTGTACGTTTCTAACGATGACAAGATACAAAACATGCTTGACCACAAGAGTGAGTGCAAGTCCAGCTACAAGATTAGAAGCGTTCAAAAGCATAGCATCCCAGCTAGGCCAAATCACCGAAACAATTTGTATAGTTTGTATAGCTAGTGAGGCTTAGTATAGCATCCTGGCTTGGAGGGATCATTTGACACTCCACATACAATCACATGCGCTAAGGAGAAAGATCGCAGCAAACAATCGTCCGCGTAAACGGGTTTCTGATGGCCGTTCTTACACTAGAGACACATTATTATTTGTCTGCACAAATAATGCGTTTGACTCATGATTTTACTATTCGCCCTAGCGCAATATAGTACACAAACTAATAAGAAAACAAGCAAATAAACTAACAATAATACCTATATACTTGGCACAACTTTACCATATGAAATTTAATTTAAATACATACATCAAAATAGTAAGCAGGTTAAATGTAAAAAAAAACAAACCAAACCACCAACCAAGCAAACAAACAAGGAAAAAAAACAAGGAGAAAAATAAATAAGCAAGCAGACAAATCAGGGAACGAGAGCGAGCAAACAAACAAACAAGACAACAAAAAGTAGCATGTGAAACTGGAAGCTGGAGTGCATTATATTCACAACAAGCCTTGACCGAAAATATGATGCCATTATCAGTTGAAAAGCTGAGAGCCAATATCCCCCAGTCATTCTTCAACCGAACTTATAATCAACAACACGAACATAGTTGACTTTTGAAAGAACTGAAACTTGCTTCTCTACAAAGAAGCCTTACACATTAAGAGACGCAAACCAGCATTGAATAATGGCCTAAAAGCTCGGGGAGAATTGCAATTATTTTGTTAACTTCCATTGAATTGCTATCGTAAATGAACGCTTGTAATTGTTCGCAACTTATACATACGCTATTTAACGTTATCTTGTAAAATTGAAATTAATTGCTGCTGAAGATGAATCAAACAGGTTTGAAATATACAGTTTTTCATTAATATCATGAAAGCTTTATTCGGAATAAGTGTTATTATATTATAATAGAGTAGCATACTAAAAAACTTCAACTATGGAATAATAAAAGCAAAATTCCTGGATACTGGCTTTCCAAGTAAGCAAATATCTAGGAATTTAGAGTCTTAAATTTAAACTGAAACTAAACGCAAAACGTAGATGCTTCACTCGGTGAAGCGACAAATCTTATATAGTTTAGTTTATAGCTCAGCGTTGATCACATATACTTCGCAGCCCAATGCACTGCATGAAGTGCGTCTTTATAAAAGCTGTAATTCACCTTTACTAATATATGTACTGTGCTAGAATTAAAAATCCACGATATAATACTGTCATAGGGCTACAGTTTATCAAGTGTAAAATATACAAAAAATATCTAGGTCTTAAAAAAGAATGTTCGGTTAGCGCTGGATAGCGTCGCGTTTGCGTTTAGTAACATTCAAAGGTAAAAATATCCAAGATTAAAGAATTGTTTAATGTCACATTAGTGGCTCAACTTGCTGGGAAATTTAACATATGTCAGAGTAAAGTGGTTCTCACGGAAATTTATCAGTCAATGATCCATAAAGTTGACAGCTAGTGAAAAGTGTCTTACACAAATAAGTCAATAGTTTGTATAATTGTTTCGGGCTGGAGCATTTTTCACTTAGAACAAAGTTTTTGGTTTGTACCAATTTGTCAATCATTTTAAGATCTACTTTCGTCCGCTGTTACAAAGAGGCTGCGCTAAGTTTTGAAAGTTATTTGGCGCAAAAGTTAGCATAGAAGAGTTACTGAAATTAGCGGCTGCAAAGTCGATGATGTGACAAGAAACTTGACAAGAGGCAAGAGCAAGGACGAAAAAAAATATAGAAGACAACAAAGAAAATTACATTCCACTAAAAAACTGACACTAAAGTTCCGAACTATCTTGGGTAAAGTGTTTAAAATAAATCATTTTGTATAACAATATGATATGCAGCGATTACAAAGCACAATTCCGCGTTTCAACACTTTTACCCTTATCTACATTTTCTAGGCCCTGGCAAACTGCACAAAGCAGAACGATTTTGATGAAAGAAATTGCAAAGCAGATTTAACTGAAGATGGCAAGATATCAAACCGGGTATGAAGACGAACGATTAGAGCAGCCAGCCACCCAAACATTGCAAAATGAAGCAATCTTGGTGGTTAAAATTGAAGAAGTCGAGAAGAGTGTTAAACGCGTTGCAGAAGACGTGGGGAAAGTGGTAGCGAAGGTCGAACTGGTTCAGAATCGATTGACTTGGCAAGAAAAAAACAACCGTCAGCTTGCAGCAGACAATGTTGAAATGAAGAAAAGTTTAGCTGAGATCACACGACAACTCCAACGAATTGCTCAACAAACATCGAATGAAGTCGATGAACAATCACCGAATCAAGTTGCTCCACAAAAACCACGTCAGGCAGAAGAACGAAAGAAAGGTATCTCAGAAGATGTAGAGGCAGACAAGAAGTCGAAAATCGTTATAGCAGGAGGTAAATGTTATGTAAGCACAAGAGTGTTCTATTGCGTGGATATGTTTAATTTGTTAAGTGGAAAATGGAGACGACTACAACTAATGATGAATGTAAGTCGTATGAGACCATCCTCAGTCGTCTACAACAATGAAATGATTATTATGGGTGGTTTTGACGACGATGGCCCAACCGAATTAATAGAAAAATTATCATTGGATGTTGTTGAAGATGACCATTCTATAACTTGCGAAAATTTTCCTGCCAAGTTACCAGAGAATTTCTATGTACAAGGCAGTGTAATTCATAACAACAGGCTGATAGTGATAGGACACAGCACACAAGACGACATTGAAAGAAAATCGGGCTTTTCATTATCTTTATTCAAACGTACAGCTCCCCCCAGCATTTTTGAAATTTCTCTTTTCCCACCTTACACTAGTAAGCTGCTGGCCAACATGAAAGAGACAAGACATGAACATGGTGTTGTGCTATTTGGTGATAAAATTGTGATTCTGGGTGGAAGAAGTGATTTCAACTTCTTTACAGCCCTTAGCAGTGTTTTGACGTACGATATTAGAAGGAATGAGTGGACAGAGTTCGCACCCCTACCTTACGCTGTGAGTGATATGGCCGCAGTCAAGTGTGGCGTTGATAATATTATGATAATCGGAGGCGTTGATCAACGCGACAACCCATTAAACAAAGTCTTACTTTACAATGTCCAAACTCAAACGCACCAAATGTTGCCTAACATGAAGTATGCCAGAGCTGGATGTGCAGCTGCAGTTCTCGGAGACGCTGTGATTGTGATGGGTGGCTACGATGGACGAAATACTTTAAAGTCCGTTGAAAGTTTCAGATTTGCTAGCGACACATGGGAGGACCTCCCTGATATGCTTGAAGCGAGAGCCAGTGCCACTGCAGTGGCGTTCTAAGTGTGAATTGAAACTTCGATTAAAATGCTTATTCTAGAGAACTAGTACATTGCTAATGGCGACCACTTATTACTTACTAAAAAAAACGTACTCGACTATTATGAGTGTGCAATCACGACTACAAGATTAAAAAACTTCAAATTTTTATAACAATTACGTCGCAACTAAAGGATGTTATGCCTTATATTCATACATCATGTATTACTGTATTTCATTCGCAGCTGTAAATTGTATCGGAACTGTATAAGATTGTAATTGATATTGTTAACGTTTAAAAAATATTTGAAGAAAACTTACTTGAGTCATAAATAATACGGCACCAAGTTGGCGACCGCAAACAAGCAAGCAAACAAACAGACATACGATCAAACATACAGAATGCGAAGAAAGGCATGCCAATAACAAAATAGTGAAATCCTTTGTATAGAATTTCTTACTCTATCTATATTGCCAGAACGAACGGAGAAATCATAGCAATACTTAAAATAGTTTGTATTACTAGCGAGATTTAGCAAAGCATCATGGATAAGCGAGATTATAGAAATAATCCGTATAGTTTGTACTACTAGCCGGAACTCAGATACCATCCAGGCTAGGCGGCATCATACAAACACTTAATATAGTTTGCACTATTAATGAGATGTAGTAGAGCACCTCGGTTAGGCGAGGTCATATAAACACATAATGTAGTGTGTATTAGTGGCGAGAACTCAGAAACCACCTTGGTTGCGACCCTTATTACGGATCCCACCGAACTGCGGTCACGCAGTTAAAATTCATATCCCGTTCACGCCCACAATCACTGGCGACCGCGCCCACATTTAGGAGTCTTGATAAAGTTGATATGGAGGTAAATAAACATGGGCGAACATATCAAAAAGGTAAAGCTCTGTCAGACGAGTTTCGCACTCTGATAATTGATCAAATTGTTGAGCATGGAGGCGACATGATAACAGGTTATTTCCCAGGCAGTTTCGACGAAATCGCCAAAAACTTCAAGGAGAAAAAAGACACCGTACAAAACATCTGGAAAACGTTTTACACAACTGGGCAATCCGAACGTCCAAAGCCAGGATCTAGCGGAGTTAAACACCTTGCACCCGATGACCTAGAATTTATCGAATTCTTGAAAACAAATCAGCCGTCAATGACTACTGGAGAATTGGAAAAGAATGTCAACGAATATTGCGCACTACCCGCAGGTACAAGCAAAACAGCTATAAATCGAGCTGTTCTAAACCACATGCGAACAGGAAAATGGTCATGGAAGCGCATGGTAAGACCGTCTGGTGAAAAATTCACCCCTGAGAATATTCAATACTGCCAAGAGTACCTGAATTACATATCTACCGTGGATCCTCACAGACTTAAGTTCTTCGATGAGTCCGGTATAAAACTTCCTGATATAGCTAATCCAAGATACGGCCATTCTTTAGTTGGGACTCCATGCGTTGAGATAATGAGAAACGCAGCATCTCCTAACATAACTTTAAATCTGTTATGTGGAGCTAGCGGCGTAATGTACGCAAACACTGTAAAAGGAGCTTCAGACACCGTAAAGTTTCTACATTTTTTTGATGAAATTTCTCTCTGTCTTCAACCAGATGGCCGACCTGTTTTGGAGTATGGCGACCACATAATTCTTGACAATTGTGCCACTCATCGTTATTTGGGAGGTCAAATTCTGGGAGAATGGCTTGATGATATTGGATGTGTCCTTGTTTACTTACCATCATATTCCCCTGAGTTAAACCCAACTGAATTTGTCTTTAACAAGCTGAAGACAATTTTAAAGAGAATCGAATATAGAGAACTGTTGAGAGACAATCTCCATTTAGGTGTCCACGAGGCCCTCAAGCAAGTTACTGCAGCAGATATGCGTGGGTTCTACGACTACACGGGATACATTCATTTTGCATGATATATATCGCAGTCGAATAGACAAGTTAATTCTAGCGGTACTTTTATTATTAATCTTCTGGTGAAACAAACTTTTCAATGTTGTAGTAAACTGTCATTTTATGTAATGTTAATTTGACCTAACCCGATCTTGCAACCAAACAAACACACCTGGAGAACAAACTTCCAATGTTGTACAAGGACAAATTTGATGTACGCGGTACTTTATCAATCACTATATACAATGAAACACATGTGTTTTTAAGCCCATTATTACATGTCTTCTGTAACCAAATTTAAATGGCTTTCAAAACCTTTTTCAAGACTGAATACTCTCACACAACTAATAGGATTGTAATGCGGAAATATAAAGAACAGAATTTTCTATAATTTATCTTTTAAATATCAGCCTGTACTAATCAGAAAAATCTCTACATATATATAGATTGCGCATCAGTCTGCCTTTTACTGTAACCAAAGGCTATAACAAACTTCAACAATTCTTGTGGCTTTGTTTACGAGCTGTTCTCTGATTTCGAGTCAACAATACGAGAACATTTTTATGTTAAACAACACAAGTTTAGAAGAAATGAAACCGTTCATTCACGATTCATATTCGCTGCCTTGAATAATAAAGCAAGTCCGCTGTAATCTGTGTTTAATTCTTCTTCACGTTCATCAGGATCTAGCCCATCTAAATCCAACCGTGAATCTAAGTCGCCATCGTACGAAGTAAAATTTCTCGAAGCATTGGTCGAAGTCACGCTATTCGGCAGAACTCCTTTCCCAGGGAAAGTAACGCCTTTTTTCTCCCAGAGAGCTGCTACTGGATGAACTGTATTTGGAACCATCTGTTCGTTGCTTCCTGGTTTGTGAGCAGCATACACTTTGGGAAAGCCTTTCTCGTAGTCATTTATAAGTGACTGGATATCCTCCATTTCACCAGGAACTTTGCCACCGCAAATTCTTTCAAGCTTTCTGATGTCGGTATTTACGATTAACCAATTTGGTACTTTTTCCCCATTTCGAGCGGATGATCGTAAGTATTTATCCGGATTACTTTCTATTATTCGAGATTGTACTTTGGCGGCAAAAGTATTTGCACAAGCGGAAAAGCTGTCTTTCTTAGATGTAATATCAAGGTCTAATTTCTTTAGCTTTATCTGGGATTTCTTGAGTTCGGCCTTGGCTTCTTTATAATATTTTTCTTCGTCTGGGTGGCGCTTAATTTCTTTGCATATAGTTGCCGATGTACATGGAGAAAAAGAGCACATAGTTTTGTTATGCCCAGCTGTATGGCAGTTGGAACATAGGGGCAATCTTCGCACAGGTTTCTCTGCCTCTAGCGCAGTTTCCATATCGTATATCTCTTGCTGTTTCTTCACGACAGAGAGTTCAATTGCCTCTTTGTCTTGCTCCAATTTTTTGAAATATTTTTGCGTTGGAGTTTCATAAGCAACTACAGGCTTCACACAAATAGAGTCAGTGAAGGAGAATTCTGCCTCTAAACATCGTGTTTTGAGATTAGGCTTCTTATATTCACGTGTGGTGTGTCCCAAAGCGGGCATTTCACTTACGGCACTGGAATTTGGCGACGGCGACTGGCGAGGTCTTTTGTTCGATGTGTAACTGCATTTTGGAGTCTGTGCAAGTTCACATACTTTTATTTCAATAACTTTAAGGTTTTCTCGGCTGCCTGATTGCTTTGCAGTTTCCACCATGTCTATAAAACAGTCC
>JAODVQ020356548.1:0-11594 GCA_025400075.2 Phenganax stokvisi | reverse complement strand
CTCCGCCGCGTCCTCCGCCGCCTCCGCCTCGTCCTCCTCCGCCTCCTCCTCCTCCTCCTCCTCCTCCTCCTCCTCCTCCGCCTCAACTGGAATCCATATTTCCTCTGCCACTTCCTGGCAGCATACTTTCCTCCTCTATATACTCTACCCTCTCCTTGCCATATAGACACTCATACACCCATATTTCTCCTACTGTATATATATATATACTATTTACATGTCCTCTTCCTGTTCTTCTTCTTCTCACCCCTCCTCCTCCGCCACCACCCTCATCTTCCTCTCCTACAATTCCCAGACACATATACAACATATCTTACCCCTCCCTCAACCTCGTCTTCCCCCTCCTCCTCCTACTTCTCCTTCTCCTACTATACAGTATGTACTCTCCAATTCCTTCTCTCACAAACTTCGAGTTAATAAACTATTAAATTATGCATGAGGAGAACTTTCGGTATACGTTAATACACAATTAGACAATATTTACATCACTATATTCAATTAACAGGTTGCATGCAGTAATTACGTGTGGGTGTTCGGCACACTGCGTGGAATTAAATGCGCATGCATGGGAAAAACGCCTTGCAGTATGTAATACATTATTCATTATGTAATTGTCTGATATATCACCCCTATTCGTACAGCAAAGCACCATGCGTGGCCGATATATTGGCCCTTTGAGTACAACGGGTGTTAAACCTAGCAATGCCCACCTCCAATCACCTCAGTTACTGCAACCACACATTATGAATTATTCATGAGGCACTACTTTCGCGATAAACAGCCCACACGAGACTAGTGCAACCATAGCACTGTGGTAGCAACACCTAATCATTCATTATTGCAGGGATTCACTGGACGCTTACAAAGCCATGACATTAGGAACACGTAATGCAAGATTTATATACATACATATGTACAGTGAAGCCATGCCTCAATATATCACCGACAACACACACACTATATAAAATATATTATAAAGGAAAGCGAGTGATTTATTGCTGCCATGGTAACCACACACTTTAAGCATTACAAACCATGACGTAACTTAATCATGTGATATCCAGCCAGGGTCACATGACTTTCACGCAACAAAGGGGAGGAATCACACTACCTATCAAAACACACCAGTAAGTGTATATATACTGTAGTTATAATAATATGTATAATAATATGTATGTATACTTGTATAGGTATCCTCTTCTTATCTCAGTTCTCATGTAAACAGTGTCTCTTTGCTGGACACTATCAGGATTCCAAGGTCTCATCTTATCATCTGTTTCTCATACACCCATGTTCTTGGGGCAGACTTCGTGGTACCAGCAATGGCTCGGCTAGACTCAACTGAACTCGCAAACAAGTGTGCTAAGAAAGTTCGAACCTGTTTCTTAGCTAAGAGTCAGAGGTTCCCTAACCAGCACCTGGCTCAGCTAGACTCTCAACTGGACTCAGCAAACAAGAGTGTGTTGAGAAGGTTCGGACCTCTCTCTCAGCTTAAGAGTCAGAAGGATCCCATCAATTGTACTCAAAAAGAAAGTTGCTTGACAGCATCGAGAGTTAAGGACCAGAAAATGTATGATCTGGTAAATGGTGGTGTTGAAGCAGTCTATAAATAAAGGTGGCTATCACACACAAGTTCTGTTGCCAAATTGGAAAAAGGTTTAACCATTAGCTCGTCTGGCGACCTGTAGAGGAACTACCAACAGCATATCACATGTGAAATTTCTGCAACACAATATCTCACAAAAACCACACAAACACCAATTGTTTTCTACCACGCACTTTTTAGGGGGTCTACCCACTAATGGCCCTTACCTATTAACTCCCAGTAATAATCCTGCAGCATGGGACCTAATGGTCAAACTGATGGGACCCAACAACCTAATAATTGGAGATGCAGGACTATTATACATGCCATTACAAGAGCAGCTCATTAGTATTTAAGAGGGCTGAATACACTAAACTATTCTCTGAGTTCTATATAGATTGATCTCAGTGGTGTCAGAATTCTGCGTTTGCAAAGCAAAAAGTTGAGAAATCTCTCCCACCAAAGATTACTATAGGGAGTGGTAGAATCAGTTTAGTGACTGCAATATAGAAATGAGCTCCCAATATTAACACAGAGTTACGGAGTCACATGAAAAAGGATCCATCCGTTTATCCTGTTAGCAATCACACACAAAGGAAGCGCGGCCGCCACGCCTTCCACTATTGCATCAGCATTTGAGGTGCTTCGATGTGCCACCAAAAGGGGCTGCTTCATAAACCACCGATCAGGATTTCCCGGGCCCAGTAAACAAACTCTCCGACACACCAACACATCCCCTTTATACCACAATACATACATAATACACTCCTTTGATTCAAATACACCACTGCATATAGAGAGTATACATTGCTGCATAACTACGACTATGTATGTTTAATACCAGGGGCTCCCTTCGTAATCAACCAAAAAGTCCAATGGTTAAAAACCCATTTGTGACATTTAGCCACTTTTAACTACTGCTTACTACCGATATGAACCAAATCATACATAATACCGTTTCTGAACTCTGAATATTGGATGCATTATTTCTACCCGTCTTGGGAACCCCCCGAATATACTTTCAAGCTAATGGTAGATACACGTAATGATCGTCCTAATCCACCAGGGACCACAAGTGTGTCGAGAGATGGCGAACAAGTGAGTGTGTGTACATTTTCCGGGACAGAAAATAGATTCAGGTGTCGCAGAATACACACAATCCACCAGTAATGTTTTTTGTTTGATGTTACACTCCGTACACCGTCCCAGGAAAAATTGAGTCTGGAGTGTTTCCCAGTTTAGCCTGCCTGCCTGTGTGTGTGTGTGTTCCATTGTTTTAACAGAAGAGGGCAGGCTAAAATAGGATCATACATGCAGCACCAACTTGGTTTACGAAAGAGAGTTTGAAATTTGAGAGAATTTTGATCAGTGGAGAACATCAAGCATGCATACGTGCATCTGCTGACTCTGTCTAGTATTTGAGGTACGTAGTGACAGAGCTGGACTTGCAGCAGCCGAGACGAGAAATTATTTTAAATGAGTTTACCATTCACTCTTTGATGTCTTATAATATTATTACCCCGTGTTACACCAGCTCAAAATTTATTTCGCAGGCATTCCTGTACCTACAAGCATGAAACTGGCATGTGCTGTGCATCCACTGAGCTAGAGCTCAGAGCCAATTGAAGACTAACTGTAGGTTCTCCTTAGCCGTGACATCATGCTATATAACCCTAAAGGTCCCGACATGCGCACGCACCCCTGGCCAGCCATATGTATTACATATGCACCGCACGAATATTTTGCGCCGCGTTTTTTCCGTTTTCCCGTACACCGCGACACGTTTTATAAGACACAGTCACACACGAGCACTCACAAGGAAAAAACTATACCAACTAGAGTAGGCTACTACACGAGTTGTAGAATAGAGTAAACTACTATAGTTGTACACAAAGGTCTCTGCCGCTATTTGGCATTGCAGGGCCAGCGAATTGCACAATGCAAACTGCCAGCTCTGCTCGGCCCTTTCGCCACACGCACGCAGCGCCACCGCCGCAACGCGGGACAAACGCAACGGAAAGAGACAGCTCGCTCACCTGCAGGTCGTTTGCCATCTTTAATCGCTGCTCAGTAAACGGCTTCTGTGTAGACTTGAGGCTCCTGGCTGGAAAGACTTGTGATAACAAGCGGAGAGAGATTTGCACGCCAAGTCCAACAACACGCGCTCGTTGATGCTGCGCGGGCAGCCGAGAATAAAAAATCAGCTGTGAAATATTGAAATGTATTTCCTTCAAATAGAGCGAAAGGCTCGGTATGCGCCTGCGTCAAACCTTCGATAATAATACAACAACATCATCAAGTTATTTCTGTCCCACATACTGTACAGGTTTACAGAAAAACTATCATGAAAACTGTGTTGCAGATACTTCAATGATTAGGTCTCACAGTTTTACGTCAGAGCTTGGAAAACCCTGCGGGAGGAAATATTGTACAGTACGTTATGGCTCAAGTATACCTCCATAATGGACCTGCTATAGAAGGGTGTTCACTAGAAGGACTTAAAACTGTAATTACTGGTATAGTAAGTCAGGACATAGGCAGTTATAGTCGTAGTGTCTACTAGAGGAAAGGAGAGTTCCACTGTACTACTTGTAAAAGTAAAGAGATATAAAGTTGCCTCATAAGAAGTGTATAGCTAGCTACATGACTCAGAGATGGATTTGATGTTCCTTACCAGCACTGACTAGCTAGCCTCAGCAGGCTGTGACAGTTGGATCGGCACCCGATGCCTTAGTGATGTGAAGTTTAACCACTTCCTCAGCTGATGTTGGATGAATTCCCACCGTAGATGCCAACTCAGCATAGGTCACTCCCAATCTAGAATCAGAGGAAAAGGAGGAAGAGGAGCAAGAATAGTAGGAAGAGGAGGAGGAGGAGGATTATGTGAAGTACGAGCAGGTTGTCCATGAAAGTACAAGTTAAAAATGAGGGCAGTGATAGTGTGCTCCTCCTAGAGTGCCGTCCCCATTATAGAGGATGCTTGAAATGATAATTTAATACAGAATAGTGAAAGTGTTCAAATGAAGGGAGCACTAATTCTAACAGAGGGGGAGTTTAAATGGCTATCTAGGGCCCCAACCTTATAGCTACAGCAAAACCCTGCATCATTTCTCCGGCGTTGGGACCAGTCATGTGGAGTCCCACAACTCTCTCATCACCTCCGACACAAACTAGCTTCACATAACAACTCCCACTCTCTCTCGCCGGCAGGTAGTACTCCAGCGGTTGGTAAAACGCATGATACACCTGCACACACACACACAAAACGTGAGTGTGATATTATTGAAAATCAACTGCCCAGTTTGTTATTATTACAGGAGCTTGTCATTAGCACACACTTGCATACTTTATATATAGCACCACTATAATAACTTATGGTCTGTCTATTGTGTCATTTGATTCTATAAAGTGGCTAAAAATCACATTTGGTGGCTATGCTTGGTTATTATTAAAGAAAAGTGACATAATTATTCTGATAAAAATAGACTCAAATAATCAATCAGATTTGGCATAGCTTTAAAAATTGATAGCATGGAGGAAATGTGTTGCATTGCACGTAGAAACAAACAGTGGAACCTCCCTAATGCAGACACTTTTTACCCCAACTAATATTACACATAGTGTCCTGAATGGAGAGAGGTGTCATCACTACATCATCGTCCTTATCACAGAGGTTCCACTGTGTGTGTCTGTGTGCACCTGAACAGAGCCCTCTCCATGGATTTTGACCGCTGCCTCCTCTGTCAGTCCAACTGCAGCCAGCTCCAGCGGAGTAAAGACAGTGGTTGGCACCTGAACCATCAAACATATAGAAACTCTCACATAGTGTTATACATATATGAAAGAGTACAGTACCTAATATACATGCATACTAATAGTATCCTAAAGAAGATATGTGTTCAAGGAAACCAGTCACACAGACGGAGATAGGAATGAAAGGAAAAAAGCAAGAGAAGCAAACACACCACATGAGTTACCCTGCCCCAAAATGTACACACCGCCAATATATATAATACACACCTGCACACACGGACATAATGCACCGTGTTTGATGTCTGTCTATTAAACACATCCCAAGCAGGTGCACACATATGCACGCCCGCATACCAAGCATGTGTTTACAAGGTCCAATCGGTCAGCCTGCTGGTAATCCAGCACACATCCTGTATCATACCTCCTGATCTGCTAAAATTGAATTACTACAACTAGGCAGCAGCTACACAGGATAAACTGGCAAATTAAGTGGTCAATTAAGCATACTTCTAACGCGCAATCCTTGGGCCCTGATAACCTTAGGTATCTATATAGCTACAACATTTACCACTATACATTGCATACATAGATAACGGGAAGGATATATTTGTGTGAATTTTCATAGAGGAACCATTCGTGAAATATTCCTCTTCCTCCACAAACTTCAAGGCATTATATCTCCAGCGAGAGCTAGCTAGCTAGATTAGAAGGCTCAAAAAGATAAGAGGTGTGAGAAAAATTATCCACAAAATCTTTAGCAAAAACATTTTCCCTCAAATATTGATAATTATTAATTCCAGCCAAAAAAATTACCCTCTATATCGGATGTACATACATGATTACGTAATAATAAGTAGGTACAAACTAACAAGAATATTATGTAACGCTACAAACCACAACAACAACAACCCACACTACATAATATTTACAATATTTACATAAGATACACAAATTAACACCACACAAGAAAACAGGGTGAGTACAATTATTATTACACACACATAGCAAGTGGATGTGTATACCTGTTGTTTTTCTTACATTACACAAGAAAATTAGACACGCAAGAAAACAAGGTGCATATATAATTATTATACACCAAACAATAATATGGTACATTATACACAGAACAATATTAATATAGTGTGTGTCCTTACATCTTGATAGTCCATCAGCTCCGTGGAGCCGGCAAACAATCTCCGAGACAAACGTCTACCAGACTCTATAGCCACTGGCGTCAGCTCCCAGCGACCCTATACGTACGTATAATAGACAATGGATATTGTGGATCTGTATATACTCTTAAAACAGAAGAAGAGTCACAATACCTATTACATAATGCATTGTATACACATGAAGGTCGATATAATGTACACACTTAGTCTCTATATATTTTATGTATATTCTATGTATACGAGGAGTGAGCTATCATACAATACATAATATGTGGGACATACATTAGCATCTATATTATACTATGTTACATTGTACAATCTATACTGCTATTGTATTGATATTATATAATAGTGTACCCTTGCCACGTCTCCGATGGCAAAGATTTTTTCAGCCGATGTTTTGTCGCAGTCGTCCACCACCACCTTCCCCTCATTGTCCATCTTGACTCCGGCCAGATGGAGACCCAATGACCTAGTGGCGGGCCTCCTTCCTGTAATCATAAACCTCTATTAAGACACACGTACATATATACATTACACGTTTTAAAGTCCGTGATAATGGACCCCCCGTAGGTAGAACACTACCCCAATATAGCTGCATCCTTCACTGCTCATATCACGTATAGTGTTAAACTAATAGCCTCGAAAAAGGCCAGAGTGCATAAGCGTGTGTATGGGCTTCCCTCCCATTGCTGATAGATCACACATCATGGTCCCAATCACACACCAGGAGCACCAGTGTCTATACGTATAGTAGGATGCCAAAGTCGAGAAAGAGAGAAAGAATAGAATTAGTCGGTTCTGAAGTGGAGACTGTCACACGAGTCTGATCTTTGTTTTACTAGCTACATACATGCAGCATGTATAACAATAAACAACTCGGTGTTGAAGGAGATTTAGAAGTATAGCTATAATTTAAAAGTGCTAAATTTAGAAATGTCACATGTTGCTAAAGATAGAACAAAACTTAACCAAAAACAATGGGATATAGCAAAATAAATTCTAATTCAGAATTATAATATTATACAGTCACACTCAAATTTATGTATATATGATCCATCATGAAGTGTGAATATAAAGGTTTTGTGTGAAAGCACTTTGACACATGCATGCAGATAATTTACGAACATTTAGAGTGTATGTTTTTTTCAGTTACATACCTACCTGTAGCAAATAGTACTGTGCTCCACTCTCTCTGATGGATCAACAGAGATTGAGATCAGACACGTGACAGAAGTTTACCTGATGTAGAGTGGTGTCTGCTCCTGACCAGGTGACCTTCAGCACTCCTCCTTCTATCTCTCTTCCTCCTCCTCCTCCTCCTCCTCCTCCTCCTCCTCCTGCACCACCACTTTCTTCTAGTCCTCCTCCTCTTTCCCCTTCTCCGTCTTCTTCCACCCTCTTCTCATCCAATGGTCTCCTACTCACCTCTCTAGGTTCACAGCTCCACATCACCTCCACTCCCTCCCTCACCAGACTCTCCATCACCAGGGACACCAGGTCCTACATACAGTGGAACCTAATTACAATGTGAACACCAAGAAGACCAGCTTAAACTGTTCACACAAACAGGAGTTTAAGTTAAAGTGTAGCTATAGTACAAGAGAGTTTATAGAGTTAGTTTTTACCCTTTAGTCGGCTCATAAGCTCCTGTTCTTACTCAAGGGGCTATTTCAAAGCTCACCAAACCCACAGACAGACATATACATACCAATGTTCTGGGAACCAGACAGTCACACAGAACAGTTGCTATGCACTATGGACACTGGACAAAGTGGTATGCATTTGTTGCTAGGCAGAGAAATTACCCACAAAAGAGTAGGTATGTACATCATCACAGTGATCTAAAACTCATTGCTATTGGTTGAAATTAGAGCGGAACTTTGTTAGAGTGGAAAATATAATATGAAACACACTTTTAATACAATCAACTAACTTGAAGGGGCTCTGCCATAGCCATAATGTATATACTATAATGTATAAAGGTACTTTTTAACGAAACTCCTATTTGCATGAAAAATTTTAGTTGGTTCCATGGAGTTCTGTCTATTCTGATCACAATCTCATCTGTCCTCTAAGATTGGTATATAACTATACAACACTGATGCCTTTTATCATAGCATGCTATTTTGGGCTAAATGACATTTATGAAGAACTGTAAGTAACTTGAACTGGGACAGGTATATACTTGATACCAGGGATATGCAAGGCTCTGATGCAAGAACTGCAACCTCACCTGGTCAAATGTCTTGAGACACTTGGAGCGCACCATGAGAGAGGTAGGCTGACCCAGAGAGGCCAAGATTCCGGCACACTCCAGTGCTATATCTGAAATCACAATAGCTAAGGGCAACCGGACTGCTAGTCCATAACACAGTAACTCATTAGCTACCATTGGCCATATACCCACCAACACACCAGATTAACAAAGTTAAAGAACCCACTTAAAAATTGGCGTGAGTTTGTAAAATGCACAACTTTGACCATTACTTTCACATGGAGTTACTGACTATCAATATTGCCACAATTTCAGAGTGTAAGACAAATGAGACTGTAAAACTAAATTATGAATTAGAGAGATACAGCTTCCACCAATGACGAGCCTAAATAGTAAAACAAAAATCATTTTAAATCAAAAAGTTTAATAAATTTAGAGTATACATTATAATAATTATAGTGCACTGACGTTTTTCCAGGAGGGTTAGCTAGGAAGAACAGATCGTCACTGGTAATGCCATATTTTTCAGCTCC
This sequence comes from Phenganax stokvisi, assembly GCA_025400075.2. Lineage (NCBI taxonomy): Eukaryota > Metazoa > Cnidaria > Anthozoa > Malacalcyonacea > Clavulariidae > Phenganax > Phenganax stokvisi. Next base: position 2,333 of record JAODVQ020356548.1, on the reverse strand, counting down.
TGCAACCTGAGCAAACAAACAATGAGACAGTAGAGGCTCCAAAGATCAGAGACACTATATAGTTCGATGGTTCTCCCACCCTCTCCTTGCTTCAGAGTCTGTCCTCTATACTCTTAGAAGATATTCAGTGACATATCTAAGTCTACTGCTACACTCCCATTAATAGTATACACTTTAACAAGGTTTCATGGTGCAGTAGTACTTCTACTACTCCTAATAGCATCAATTCAACTATTGAGTATATACTATGTGCTATATATATATACTAATATCTTACTGTCTCTGGTAGCCTGGGTCGGCTTCCCACAGCAATAACAACACTTTCCGCCGTAAGATACGCCTAAAAATATATCAGAATTTTCGGCAATAATTCTAAAGCAATAAGTACATATGCTGATGCTATTATTGAGTACCGTGTTTCCATTGCTGTCGGACAATTGGATTGTGTGTGCATCACAGAATGAGCCGAGAGCATTGAAGTAATCTACATTTCTGGAGAGTTAGAGGGTGAAGCAGAGATATAGTAGTAGAAGGGGGGGAGTTTGGACGAGAATGAAAGAACGTGAAAGAGAGTAAGAGTGGGAGGGAAAGAGATAGAAACTGAAGTAATGTGTTTAAAGGAGGCTATAAATACCAACTTTTGTTTCAGTTGAACACGGTGGCCCCAGTTCAGTGAGCGGATGTGATCTCTGACAGCTGACGTCAAGCTCTCCCTGTTGACATTAAGAAAACTTAGCCACTGCACGAGTATAATACGTGATGTGTAAACAGGAGCATACACCTCCTTTGAGCTTTATATAGGGTTTATAATGAACCTACCACGAGTGATTTAGTGGAATTTTGTTCTCCAAATCCCAACCATAACTGGAAGCATCCTGTATGGTGTGCATTTCAACAATTATTAGCTATAATGAGCAACATACTGGTGGTGCTCACTCTAACAGCCTGACCAAGGAGTCCAGCCTGATGGAAGAGTTTCTTTGGAATGCATCCTACGTTGACGCAGGTTCCACCGAGACCCCACGTGGCTCCTGTATTGCGACAACGGTGTTATAGCTATTTACTCTAGATTGCTATTCAGACAGTGAACCTTGCGTTGAGGGAGTGACGTAGTCCAATACTGCAACTTTAGCTCCGTGTCCCGAGGCTGTAAGAACAGAGTGCAACGCATGAGTCGTTCAATGCTATTCATGGTGCATTAGCTACCTACCCTCTTTAGCACAAGCCAATCCTCCAGATCCTCCTCCCAGCACTAGTAGATCATAGTCAAATCTTCCACCTGCAACTAGGTAATAGATATATATTAGAGACCATTCCTTACCGCTAGAGGCTACTAAATCCCAATCCTACCTCCAGAACTGCTGAAACTTCTGGTCAAGAACCTCAATCGCAACATCGGTGCGCACTATTTAGATGGTAGCCCCGCCCCCTAGCTTGCAAGATGTTGCGTTACAAAATATTGCGCATGCGCATTAATCCACATAACGTGTTATAGCACAAAAAAGGTTGAGCATGAGAAGAACACAGAGACCACTCTAGGTCCAGTCAAAGAATCCCAAATCACGGAGGCTCTTCTGCAAGTTGAGGGCTTGGTCGGGAGGGAGGGGGAGGAGGGGGAGTCGAGGGGGACCAAGGTCCACTCCACACTGTCTCATGAACTCTTTACCTATACCTGCGTGACCACCTGCACGACGACACAATAAGTACACAATATCACTATTAAGCAAGAGTTCTATAGCTCATACCATAGGACACCTTTTATGCACTAATAATAGTGAATTACGAAACTCCTAAGCACTGCACAACTAATAATTTATATTGTAGTATATAGTCCACCTATATGGTCCTACGCTAATAAACTGAAAATGTCAAATTGCTTAATTACGATAATTTCAAAGTGTTCTATGGTATTATTTGGTATCTTGAAAGAGCCAAAGTCAGGACTAAAAACACACTATTCAGCAAGTCAATAGTGTATCACATTACACAATAACAGGAGCTTATCCGAGTCAATAGTGTATCATATTATTATCAGATTGTGTCTCATACCGTATTTCTCCAGTAACTTGATGACAGCCTGAGAACGTCGTTGTTCCAGTCGAGCAGCCTCCAGGTCACTGGTGTGAACTGCTGTCAGCAGACGATTGTTCAATTTGCCTGTGTAGTTGTATGTACTGCAAAAATGAAAAATAGTGCTACTAAGTATTGGTATATGTAAAATGGATAGTGTACTACTGTATTAGGAGCAGGAAAGCCATATGCAATACAATACAATACGATACAATACAATACAATACAATACAATACAATACAATACAATACAATACAATACA
>JAODVQ020356335.1:0-11598 GCA_025400075.2 Phenganax stokvisi | reverse complement strand
AAAGTAGACAAAGACGAAAGGCAATCTGAGATAGCACACATGGAAACCATCTTGTTAAGCGTTGCAAACCAAATACAAATCAAAGAAAATAGAATTGAGAAAGCTAAGGTAGTTAAGGTTTTCAAGCTGTGTGACCAGCTGATTGGCGATGTAAGATCTCTTTTGCGAGAAAAACGTGAAAGTGAGAAACAGTTAGCTGCCCTGAAGAAAATGGAGGCAAAGTCGAAGTGGTATCACAAATACAAGTCCTCCAAAAGTAGCGAAACACTCAGTACACCTGCAGCGGAAAAGATAAATCGAAGGTCAGATGTGACTAAAACATTAAAAAATAACAGTAATGATGACACTAGTAAAGATGCAAGTGGCTGTGATGATGATATTGTTCTCCGTCAGCAGCAGCCGAGTACTTCAGCTTCATTGCCTCCTGATATGTTAGATGTTTCAGAAAACAACATTCAAGATCAAGAATTGATTGAAAAAACGAAGGATTCTTAAGAATTTGACTGTGCATCAAGCTGTCATTCTGCTGCTAGGGCTGATATTGTCATAATATCACCTCCATCAAGCCCAACACTTTCAAGCTAACCTTATTAATCAACCCCTCTTCTCTTAGAAGAGGGGATAAGGAACTTGTACATATTTACTTGAAACAACAAAAACGTTGTTTATCTAGTCAGAAAACTCTTCAAGATAATGTTTACACTTCCAGATTTGAAGGGTTTACGCTTTCGGAGTATGCACGTGCCAGATCACTTATTTGTGATAGCAATCACAAAAATTCATGTAGTGCATGTAAAGGAATGATTAGTGTAGCCCAAGAAACTCTCAGCAAGGGATTCATGAAACTTGCAGATGCATTCAAACTATGTAGTCCAAACGTTAAATACAAATCTTTTCACGCATGCCGAAAACTACTACAAATGCCTCTTTCAGTGGTTGGAGCAGGATCTGTTAAAGAGGGAACATTTTGCTTGTACTTATTCGGTAAGCTACGGCCAGAAAACTTGTGCATAATACAAACTCTTATGACAGAAACATGTAAGCACAAAGCAATGCACCAAGAAATGGCAAGAGAAGAAGTCAAGCAACTTTTAAACTTGGCTGAATCAGAAAGTGAGCGAGAATGTTTGAAATATGCTATTGCAAAGTCGTCAGGATTCTCAAATAGAAAGGCAAAAAGTGTTTACGGTTTCTCCAATTTAAGTGAAAAGAGAGTCAGGGTAGAACAAGCGATGGAACAAGCTTGTGCAATTAAAGATGCAATTGAAAATATTGCAAAAATAAAGGAGAAGGCTGTATTACAGTCATTGGAATTATATGGACCAACTGAAAGTGACAAGAGTGATGAAGAAAACAGTGCGAGTGAGACAGACATTGAAGATACAGAAGATTGTAAGTCAGAGAATGGCTCCAGAAGCAAGATGGAAGGGTTTTCTTCTGATGAGAAAATATCGGACTCTGGCTGCAGCGAAGCTGAAATATGGGCTAAAGGAGTTAAAAGTGTACTAGATGAACAAGGAAAGTTATTAATTAAAAAGAAAAGAGCTTCCATCCCACGTAAATGTGTAAGACAAATGAAGAAAAGGCTGGCTGAAGCACGTTTGATGAAAAGAAGAAGCAAAAAAGTGGGAAAATTAGGAAGTTACTTTTATAAAGCAAATTTGGGATTTGCGAAAATGCCATATACGACAGGATGTTTGTCTAAGGTATATTTTCTGTCTCACGTGCTGTTATCAAAAGAACTGTATTCATCCACTTTGTCAACAAGGTCCACCGTCGGAAGAGTGCAAATGGTATCCAGATGGCCCTCCTTTGTCTTTTATACCTGTTCCTGCTCCAGATCCAGTGCGAAGTTATGGTCGTAGTTATTGCCAAGACTGCAAAGGACAGTGTTCAGGGCATTATCGCAAATTTAATGAACTCTGGGAAGAGTTTTCACTAGGTAATTGTGGCAAAGTCCATCAGGATCCACCTTCAAAAGTTATTTTGGAAGAATTTAATCGTAGCCATGAAATACCGGAAGAAAAAACACTGCTAAAAATTGCAGAGAATGTCCTGTTGCCGCATGATGAGACGGAAATGTGGTTTCAACACCTAAAAACTGTCCACAACAATCACCTGCATTTCACAAAAATCACCTGCATTTCTTCTCTCAGCAGCAAAGGCTGCTGAGAGAAGAAATGTTAAAAAAAAGATTGAGCAGCAATCTGCTACGGAAAATGGGGGGAAAGGAAAACATCCTAGACAGGCAAAGAAGAAAAAAAAGAGAAGCAGACGAAGAAGAGAACGAGGAATGCGAAGATGAAGAAGACGAAAAAGAAAAGGTTGGTGAAGAAGATGAAGAACAGGACAAGGAAGAAGACAATGCAGAATTATGTGACACTTGCAAGAGAGGTGTGCCTTTGGCTTGTGAAATAGAGTGCGTTGATGCAGATGTGGATTGGATTTGTTGTGACAGATGCACTTCTTGGCACTATATGGTCTGTGTTGGTGTCCTTGTTGGAAGTATACCTTGTTATTGGCAATGCTTAAACTGTGTTGAATCTTGGGAGTTTTGATAAGTATCTCTAATGCACTCTCGCTATAATTACGTTACAATAATTACGTCACGTATCTCGTTACGATAATTACGTTTCATTGCGTGTCTTACGACACTTACCCTTGCGATAATTACGTCACGTATCCAGTTTAGCCTGGAAGACTCATTTTATTGTATCAAGATGAGAGGTAATCCCAGATCAAAAAAACATTATGATGTAATCATTGAAAGGACCTGTTGCTGTTTATTATGTCTAATTGTTAAAAAACAATGTCTCCAAGTACTTTTGCAGACAATTATTGCCTAGCATAGGTTGATATTTTTCTAGTATTCTTGTTGAGATGCAATGGTTGTTGTTAAAGTTGTTGTTTTGGGATTTGTTTTGTATCATTTAAAATTACAATATACTGTAGTTATTATCTGTTGCATGTTTCTGACCATTGCTACCCAATTCACATTTTTGGTAACTCATATGCATAGTTACTATTGTCCTTATAAGTGATAAGCGTGGACTGGGACTAAGTAAACAAGCAACAAAATTGTTTATGCATATAAATTGGGTGACAACAAGCATAAATATACAATAGCCAACTAAGTTTTATTTCTGTAAGCATTAAGCAGGTTATTTATTAAAGTTTTTTTACTTTATCATTTATCCCCCTGGGTACGTCTGTTTCAAAACATTTGACCATCTCACAATTCCCTACTAAGGGGCATTTGACCCCAAAATTTCTATTTTTGTCAAATCCCCAGCTTCAGCGCGCACCCTGTCCCCCCCCGGGATTAACATTGATAGGTGCATTACTGTACCAGGGCATGAGCAAACTAACCCAATAAGCAAACCCCAATGATAAATTTTGTTTCAGGTTCCATATGTGTGATAGGTTATTTTATCATTTCACTCATTTTAAGTACTGCATTCTGATTGTAGCCCAAGTACTACCTCATGTTGCATAATCTTTACCTTGTAGACACCTCCAGCAAATATTTCAATGGGTACATCTTCTCCCTTGATGTTGATTTTTCCTGCCCTTGACAACTTATTAATGTCATCAAAAATCTTTGCGCATGATATTTTCAAAACATCATAATTTTCATGACCCTTGATGACACCAACTGTGTGATTCCCTACAGGAGGAAAATATCATTAATTGAATATATAGCTAATGAAAATTTTTAAATAATATTTTGTTACATATGCAGGTATACTGAAACTCCTTCAAGATAAACAGTCTATAGAAGAGTAATATCTTTTGCTGACATTACAGTATTCTCAGTATTCAATATCGAAAAGCTGATAATGACAAAATTTGTCAATCTAGTCATCTTTGCTACATCTCCACTGACTTTCACGTTGATCACTGTGTCTCTTAGTTGCTCATTTGACTCCAACTAAATATTACAAGTGGTTAAATGAGTTATGTTAATTTTTTGTAAATTCTTGCCAAATTTTGATGGGCCAATGATCATAAAAAAAACCAACCTAGCCAACCGATACTTTTTGGACAAAATCTGTTACTCCTACATAATATCATAATCAGGGGGTGTTGGTCCTCAATTTTGCAAACGTAGCGTACAATGTGAAAGGATTTGTTCTTCTTTGCAAGGCCCACCTTATGAAAGGCTACAGGTGTTTCACCCCTGTGCAGACTCAAGCCAATCTGAGTCTGCCATTTTCTCTACTTGTCTGGGCTTGCAAAAAAATCTTGCTTTACTGAATTTAATATTAAACATGGATCTAGGTGCTCAGATCAACATTTAATTCTTTATTTCAGAAACTATAAACTTACCAGTTATTCAATGACTGTGCTTAATTCATCATGGAAATTGAAAGCCGCCCCATTCATCTTCTCAGGTGTCCTTTCTATATAGGCCAGATTATTTAGATTTTCTTTACATGGTTTAAGGAGATATGACCTAGGAAGATCTTCTTCACCAGGACAACAAGTCCGCTCATGGTACGCAGCTTCACCAATGCAAAATTTGTCCATAATAAACAGCATCTGTTGTATGTCTTGCTGTTCTTCATCTTTGAGTTGCTTATATGACTTCAATCCTCTTTCTAACCCAAGAGATAAAGAATGAGCCTTCCCTGAGTCATCTGTCACTTTAATACTGTCTAAACGGAGTCCAAAAGATTCACTGAACCACAGCGATTGCTTTACTCTTGTCATCAAAGTTTGAAGCTTACATTCTTGCTGTCGTTTTTCTACTTCCAAAAACGTATTACCCGTATCCTCAAATCGTTGTTGGGGGGGAATTTTCTCAATTATGTTGTACAGGCTGTTGTTCTCAGTTTTAAGTTTGTCAATGTCAACAGTAACCTTTTCCAATTTTTTTTCGATTTGATCTACTTGTGCTGATGCTTCTTTAAATTTAATGCCTAATATTTTATTTTCACTAGTAATTGATACATTTTCACTTCGAAGCTGTGACACTTCCCTTTGGAGATCGTTTACTAAGGCAACAGTACCGAGTTCGCTATGACGAACAGCAACACTCTTTACTTTTAAAAGTAGATTTTGGTGACTTCTTCCGTGTTTTCCAATAAGCTGTTTTGATACTTTCTGGCAATGTATTCGCAGGCACTTCTCGATTCGCGAACATGTCTCCTGAATCTTCAATGCATACTGTTTGCCAATAAATACGTTCAGGATTTGTACTTATGTGTAGTCAAACAATGTTGTTCGCTTAACACAGTGCTAAGAGTTTAGTTGTTCGAACGGAATGTGAAGAGTGAAAGCTATTTTTTCTGGAACAACATCGTGCCTTTCCGTTAAGTTTGGGCAATGCTGTCTATCAACAACTATTTCTCTTTTAAATTTTGTGTTTGAAAAGACAACCAGAGGGTTATCCATAAATTTGCATCAGAAAATTCGCATTAAATTTGTGTGTCAAAGAAATATTTCAATTTCCCGCCGGAGCGCATGAGCAGTATTTACCATAGCAACAGACAGGAAGTAAATATTCAAATGGGTTGTACGCTGGGCAGTTACACTGCTGTCTCTCGAAGTGTATTGCATGAGAGAGCGCATTTTCTGAGCTTTATTTTGATGTATTGCTTGATGATTTTTGACAAATATAATGCTGGATTCTTTGTATTCAATGACAAGACGCTAGAGCATCAGCCTCCAAACATCCTCTCTTGAAGTATTTCTGTCAAGGAGTTCAATACGTCACATTTTAAGGCAATAAATGGACCTGTCCAATGATGTGTATTTTAGCAACTGGAATTGGTATTGTGTAGTGCATCATTCCAACTTTCCAGTACAAACGGCACAATTCAAAAAGAAAAGTTGATTAACTTGCTCATGGCTTATCAATATCTTGAAATACGGGATATTCATGCAACTTTTAAAAGCTTGTATGACAATCGTATGTATGTGTAAGGTTCTCGCTTGGTTTGGACCTGTCTAATTGTCAAAATAATCTCTCAAATATAATTCTATGTGACTGTGTGGGCTTCTAAAATTATGGCCCGGTGGCACATTTTTTAATTCTGTCGTAGATAGACTATTAATGCAGTTTTTGCAAACTGTTATTAATAATTATATACAAATGTCAGGCACCATATTTTGCTGTTCGTGCGCTTGCGCAATATAGCACGTCGCAAATTTCTGGCCATGACATGATGATGTTATTGAGTTCTTAAGTAACCACAACTGTTTTACTGCTCCTCATAAAGATAACATTGAAAGTGCCATCTGGCAGTTGGCACATCAGGAGATTATCCAAAAACCTCATTAGATAGCCAACTGCTGGATGTCTATAATATCGTTACCAAAAAGATATCCAACCTTTGAGTCTCCTGAAAGATTGGTTAACTTTTGCATTGAAAAAAGGCCTAGTGAGTCATTAAGATTCTTAATGCTAATTCTTCTAATGAAGCTGAAAGAGCATGTTTTGACCATCTGAAAAGGTTTATCAGATCAATTGAAGGAAATATCGCTTGTTTTTTGCAGTTTACAACTGGCAGTAATATGCTAGTAATTGATAAAATAACTGTTTCATTTAATAAGTTAGAAGGGTTTAATAGAAGACCTATTGCACACACTTGCTCACCTGAGCTTGAGATTCCTAGCATGTATCAGACTTACAACGACCTGGCAGAGGATTTCCCAAATTCGTAGAGTGACAAAGCTGCATGGCAATTTGACATTGTTTAGACATACTGCTTGTGAGATTAATGAACTTTCCAGTGTTCAGAGTTCTTAGTTGCATTTACATTATTTAAAGTTGTAGAATAACTATATAGACATTGATATTAACAGTTTCAGTTATTTGGGTTATATTTTCACGAAAACATTAACTGGTGTTTAAACATTCTTGTAAAACATTTAATAAATTGGGAAACTTTATATTATTGTATTAAAATCTTATATAAATATTGCATTTCTACTGCTGTTAATATCGTTAACTGGTACGTATTAGATATTTTCAAGTATTTCTACTATCTTAAAACAAAAATTGATGCCAAAATACCCATCATTGGCCAAGGAATCTGGTACGGTGTTTTCGATCAGATCCCATTGTTCATCAGAGAGAACAAGGAAACATTCTGGAACAATAATACTATTATGAATTTCAATATCAGGAACATCTCTATCATAATGAACGCCATACGAGGAAAAATCATTTATTAGAACGTCTCCCTGATTGCGAATAATTTGCAAGTACCATAGTGCCATTGGTGACCTATGACCAGCAGTGCTAACTCCATGATGGTTCCATTGCTGCTCAAAGTTTCTTAATGAGGCATTTATTCTGGGCAGTTATACAATCTTCAGTGATAGTAAATTGGTTTCGTTGTCCACATCCTGAATTCCACTATTTTCTATAGTGATAAATAAGTGTTTGTAGAGGGCACCCACCACCCTATTTACGTCTTGCCATAACCGCTTGATGCCAGGCAGTGTGCATACTGCGACTGCAAAGTATCTTGGTTCCTGATTTTAGGCAGAAGTTGATTTCCTTAGGAAATTTATTTTTATATCATGGTAAGTCAGTGTATACTTATTTTATTCACTAACTCACACATTTTATTCTAATTTTTACTTCTGTGATTTAATATATGATTATCAACTATTGATTACCCCAATGTGTAATGGTTTATACACTTTGTAGATCTGGAATTGAGATCAATAAAATGGGCTATATTTTGGCACCGTAATGCTTTCACTTCACATCATTATCTTTACTCTTTGATATATGCTTTTCTGTATGCCCAATTGCCATAGTGAAACTTCATACCTGCAGAAGGAATGCTGTTTTTTATAAAAAATTTAAAGCACTCTTTGGCACCCTTCTATATTGTTATTATTTTTGACTTTGATAATGAACGACTTCTAGGCTGAAGACGTGAATGCCACACAAAATACGCTAAAATGTTCCATAGCGCCTGAAGGCGATACAGCGGGAAAATCAAAAGCAAAACTGCCTGCCAAATCTACAAATAAAGTGAAGAAATCTCTATTCGGTAATGATAATTCCAATAAAGGGCCAGGAAGTAGGTCAAGCTGGTCGAATGATGAAATAAAGGCTCTCATACAGTATATTTGTCTTTATTGGCCACAAGCATGGAATGACAAATGGCAGGTTACCAAAGACAAGAAATTTTGGGAAAGTTGCTCGCAAGCCATCAACAGTATCTGCAATTCCAATCGAACAGGTAGATGTATTATTTACAGCTTCAGTTTGTATTTACATTTTTCATTTAATTTGACAAAATTTTGTAGACAATTCCATGGCATATGTTCACCTCTAAAATATTTGTTTCTTACATAATAGGTTCTTTTATAGTTCGATTTTATTTTTTTAGTTTTGTTGAATATTATTGGTTTTTTGATATTACTAGCCTCTATAACATGCAATGTTCTAATGAACGTTTTATATTTCAGGTTTTTCATGTAGAACTAAAGTAACAAATCGCCTTTGCAAGCAGTACGAAACCCTCTCTGGAGCTGAAGAGGATTTAAGATATTGATTATGTACTCACTGATGACATTCTAGTAAAAAGTAAGGAAAGCGCACCATTGTCAAAGGCACAAAGAATGTTCCACCTGGAGTTTCTATCACCTTTTCCCAATGTTCTCCAGTTAGGCAAGTAGAAAGTAATGGTGGAGACTCAGTGCAAAATCTCTCGCAGTCATTCAAGTGTTCAATGTCAGCAAGACTGAAGAAGCAACTTATACATCATCTTTTCAAACTTTATGTCATTAACATGTCAGGAAATGAATTTTACTCATTTGTAGAGCATGACTTTTTGGAGATTAGTTTAAATGCAATGAGTACCTTGTGAAGAGCGAATAAATCTAATTTATTGTTCTTACTGTCCAAATGTTTCTGTTCAAGCAACCCGGATGTTCAACCAAGAATGCCATTAGACAGAATGCCATTTGAACTTATTGATTCCAACATTTGCTTTTTTGCAAGCGATGCCATTCAAACTGTTCATGCGCAAAAAACATTATGCAAGTTGGATTGAAACCATGTTTTTCCATTTTGGCCATAAATTGTTGAGCTTGTTTAGAGGTCCAGCATGGCAGTATGAAACCCACAATGGAACAAAACCTTCAGATGAGATGTGTGAAGATATTCATGTTCTTGATATCCCTCCAAGTAATAATGCTGATTTAGAGCCCCCAGCACAAACTTATGAATCTTCTTGTATTTTTGATGAAAATAGCATATCAAATCCCTCAACCATGGAAGTTCAAATCCCAGTTTCAACCACCATCATACTTGAATATGCTATGCTTGAAAGTGGCATCCAAGCTAATACTGTGGATGAAGAGGAATTGTATTCTCATAATTTACAACTCAACCAGTAATCAAATGATGAAGAAGCAAACCCAGGTCAAGAAACTTCAGGAAGTAGCAAGTCAAACCTGCTTGATTCATCAGTTGCTGACAAACCTGACCATAGAGACAGTGTCTCACTTGTGGACACATTTGACACCCCATGAAACTGAAGAAATTGTGGATGATAATGTATCATCAAGGCAAATGGAGCAACATCACCATATAATACCAAAAGCATGTGCTCTTCGAAAGTGTAATATTGGATTGTATGATCCAATGAAGGTATGTTCTATAAATCAAGACATTAGGTGTACAATAACAGTGGGCGGCTTTGCTTTAGAATGAATTTAACCCTTTTCATTTCATTGTGTAGATCACAGGTCTTGATAGAAAAGTTTTGTGCACAAACAAATATACTGTATTAAACACTAACAATGCTATTGATTTGACTAGTACGGTCAACTCACATTTAAAAACTGGAAAAGATACCTTGATAATTGCTAATGCACATGCATAATACTAATCTATGCTTATGTTGAACATTTCTTCTACAGAGTAAAACAAATGTTGCCTGTTAAGGAGTAAGGCAAATTCAGAAGAGTATTGTCTCATCAGGATTCACGAGGAATGCCAACATACAAGTAAGTTGGAAAGTATTGCTTTAGTAAATAAGACTTAATTTTACCTCATTAAATAAAGTTTATTATACAAGAAGCATCCAAGTGTTATTCATTATACTTCAAGCAAATCATTTATTTGTACTTTATTGATTTGAAGTTGATTAATTCCAGGTTGAAGCATTTAAAAATGCAAAAAGAAGTTGTCCAGATGAAAGGTGTTGGCTTAAAGCTGATGCCTGTGACATAAGAAAAGCTCTTCGGGAGAGTGTGACTGGAAATTGGGCTGGTGATGAAGATCTTGGTGATAAAATCTTGGAAGAACTCTTTCCTGAATACATAGAGAGGTGCACATTTATCAAAAAATTAGAGATCAGAGATGATGGTAAGGCAAAAGATAAGTGTGATATTCTGCTGGCATCATTACAAAAAGATGGCAAGTTTCTAACTGAGGGCGAGAAAGACGCAAGAACTGCATAAGAGAAGGCATTGGAAAGAACAAATTTGTCAGAAAATTCTATGATGGAGTGAGTTGTCAAGGGAACACATTGGCTTTGTGGAGCTGCATAAGACACTAACGAAAGTTTCGGAGACGTTGTCATTTATCACAACGCATATAATCCTTGCTGATGACTCAACAGTAAAGAAAATCTTAGCAGATTTTAAGGAGGAACTTTGTATCTTTCTCAAAGGTGTTTGTAGCAAGAGATGAACTGCTGCAAGTCATCTTATGGCATTTATGATATCTGATGAAAGACAAGTCCAAACCATATGCAATACCAGTGAGATTCTTACCTTATCAAATCATAAGTGATGGGAAACTGCAAAAGTTGGAAGAATATTTGGAAAGTAAAATGAAAACGTTTGGCACAGTTACTGTTGGTATGTCTAAAAGATTGTAAATAAATATCATGAGTTAATATACATGAGTATTACAACCAGCTGTCTTGGCTAGTGTGGCCAACTAGTCATGTGTTTGCTACGTGTGAATAAGAAAATATGGGTATCTTATAATCATAAATATAACTTGCGGAGAACCCTCTTTCCATTTGTTCACAATCCCCACCCATGGATTCGAGGCAAGTTCATTTTACATGCAACAAAATGTATATAGAACTTTTAAAGCACAACAAACATTTCTGTTTTAACAGAACTTTCTGGTAATTACATCACAAGTACAAAGTAGGAGAACTAGGAACTGGGTTTGTAATGGCTACTCAGCCTCACTGATGTGTAGTTGCAATGTACTGTAATTACTGAAGAGGACTATAATATTTCTATTTTTTTATTCTAAATGTTTATTAGGAAAGAAACAACAACAGAGATAATGAAGTCAATTATGGCAATATATTTGTGCCCGTTCAAAATAAGACATCTTTCAAAACTAGAAAATGATCTGGCTAACTTCACTAAATTCCTCTATCAGCCTGCAGGAGATCATGAGATTGGTGAATGTGTTCACCAGAGGGAGGACCACAACCATCTTCTCAAAAGAATAATTGTTAGCCTCCGAGAGGGAAACATTCCAGGAATAGATCTAAGATTTATGCAAGTGTTGTGTACTTCAACTGCGCGCCATGTTTCTTTTTATTCCCTGACCGCTAACCGTAACTGAATACATAACATCCCCCCTTCCCTCTT
>JAODVQ020356229.1:0-11600 GCA_025400075.2 Phenganax stokvisi | reverse complement strand
AAACTTGTTCACTGTACACACGAGCAAGTGATGTCGTCAAAGAAAATTGTCAAGGAAAAATTGTCCGTCTGTACGGGGCTTAACGCCGCCGGTCATCGGTGGCATATGAGAACCAGGCTTTTTTTGGTGAGCACCAGAGCATAACTAATGACTTTGGAACAAAGAAATACCCTACGGTACGCTACGATACGGTTGAAGTGGAAAGCTTGGCTTAGGGTCAACAGGTCAAGATCAAAGTGAATTGGTAATTTGTATTCAATGCGCGTACACCACAAACAACAGCGAAATTTCGATGGGCTTTTATTTAGTTGGTGATGTGCTTTGCTCAGAAGAATTCATCGTGAAATTCTGGTCTTGTACAGGTTTTGGAATTTTTTGGTGACTACCTCGCATTCGGTAGACGGACAAAATAGAGACAATTTATGCTTTAGATAATGTGCTAGGTATACTTTTAGCAACATATTAGTAAATTAGAATGATAACATCAGTATTGTTTATATTATTAGTTCTGTGTAGTGCTAAAGCTCCTTAGTTATGTGAGACAAAGTTACTTTTCAAGGAGCTTGATAAGCTGCAATACTGTAACACAATATGCTGTCTTCTATTTGCTACTATACTTTGCTGAACACCAAGTGATTTATTTCAAAAAGCCTGGTCTCAGTTGTAAAATTGTAAGGGTCTTTTCACTCCAAACATTCACCATTTTGGAGGGGTAAAATCAACTGACATTATGCAGAATATGGGTGCACTGAGAAATATTGATTTCTTGCGTTAAAAAGAGAAATTAGCAGATAGGTCAGTTAATGAGTTTCACTTACAATGCAAGATTTTCTGGTGTTAGATAGAGATAGAGTGAAATACACAAATAGGGCACATTGCCAGTCAATGGGCTATAACAAGAGAAACTGTGACTGGTAGTTTAGCTAACCTATTATCTGATAAAAGTTTTGCCCTTCTGAGTAAAGTTGTTTGACATAGTGCTGAGTTGAATATAGTAAAAACAGGGCTCATTGGGGGGGGGGGGGGCAGGCATTGGTGATCAGTAGTGGGAAGTTTAGTCAACTCATTAGCTGTATGTTGTACACATGGTGTCTAACAAGTCATGGTTATATTAATCAATTCACACATTGAAATTTCTTTAGAATTACAGTATAAATTGAGTGAAACTAGTTCCATTAGTCCATGCCTCTCAGTTAGCCTGCATGCAGACTTTCCTTGGTTGAGGGTTGGAAGGAAGTGACCTGCCTACATGTTAAAGAAAGTTTAATAATTGTAACAGTAGATAGGTCCTATTCATGGGCAACCTTGTATAGTAATCCAACAGCATGCCATTTAAGGGAGGCATCTTATTGTTTAGAATACAATCACCATCACTTTGAGTAATTAAGGAACATGGGCTAAGCCTCTCTTTCCTGGTTTTACTAAGTTGGGAGGGCCATAGCCCCCATTTCTCTACTTTTCCAAACTTTGGCAGTGTATGGTGCACCCTGCTCTTCCTTACTTTTGCACAGTTGGAAAAACTATAGCTCACTTTTCATTTCTTTTATATTTAAAGCTCGACAGACGATTGCTCCCTCTTCCCCTACTTTAAAACTTGACAGGGCAATAGCCTCATCCCCCTCTTTCTTCGTTTTACAAAGTTGCAAAGTTGGAAAAACTATAACTCCCCTTATCTCTATTTTTAGTTAGTTGGTAAGACCAGAGCTCCCCCTTTCCCTACTTTTTGCAAGTTGGAAGAGCAACAGCCCCTTCCCCCTATCCCAACTTTAACAAAGTTGCGAGGGCTATGCTACCCCTTTTCTCCACTTACAGTGAAAAATCGCAACCGGGTACATGTATCATGTTTTTCTATGACAAACAGATTTATCGAAGAAAAATTTGACCCAGCAAAAGCCTTGTTCTTTAGAGCAGTGGAAAAAAACCTCGGCAACTATTTGAAAGAGCTAACAAGAAATACGTAACACAACCTGCGAATTATCCGACGTTTAACGTTTATTTACACCAGTATTTGCGATAATTTTGCATATTTTTTTTGTAGAATGCTGTACTAAAATGGCTGAAAAAAACTGTAGTTTTTTGTTCCGTGAGATAAAGGGAGATCTGTTCAGCTGCCCAGAAGATTCTTCTCTAGCTCACTGTATTAGTGCTGACGTTCATATGGGAAAAGGAATAGCGACGATTTTTAAAAAAAAGTTTGGAGGTGTCGATGAACTTCGAAGTCAAGGTAATGATGACAAAATTCTATATAACATGTTTCTTCACAAACTTCCTTGCTCATGGGTACGCCATCGACCAACACGTTTTCCTTGACAAGTTTTCCTTGACAAGTTTTCCTTAACAAGTTTCTTGACGAGTTCACTTGCTCGTGTGTACGACGAACAAGTTTTCCTTGACAAGTTTCTTTGACGAGTTCACTTGCTCGTGTGTACGACGAACAAGTTTTCCTTGACAATTTTTTTGACGAGGTAACATGCTAAGTTCGTAACGAGTAGCTAAATACTTTTCAGGAGGAAAACCTGGAGATGTATCATTTTTGGAAAGAGATGGACGATTTGTCTACTATTTAGTAAGTTCCTATTGATCAAACAGTATTAAATACTGTTTCTGCTGTCCTGAAAGTGAACAGGTTTCTGCATTGAATCATTATAACAAAAACATTACAACACAGTAAACTAAGTTCTTTGAATGTTTGCACGGTGATTAACTATTCTAATATACTGTTTTGTGGAAACACCACGTAAATCTATTGATAACTAAATTTACGTGGTGTTTCCACGAAACTGTATATTAGCACAGTAAAACTATTCAAAGCGTTTTCTAAAGTACGATCAACCTTTTTTTGTCAATCTTAAAAAATATGCATTTGAAGTAATTACTGCTCTGAAGGGCGAAATGAAGCCGACACTAGACTGGTGTGTTGTCTATTCATATACTAGGCTTTAAAAAAGACTTCTTTTTGAACTACATTCATTTTGGATAAACAGATTAGCAAGGTTTAGCAAAGACGATACGACATCAACGAGGGTGTGAAAATGGCGTTGCACATCCATATACATAGGCATATCACGCCCCTGACACGCTCATTTTCACGTCCTCGTTGACATCGCGTCGTCTTTACTAAAATCGCAGCCAAAATCACCTGCGTAAAGGCCGAGACACACCAGACGCGATTCGGCAAGGCGACGCGATTTTTCTAATTTAAAAGCGAATAAATCTATCCATGGAAGAAAATTCTAAATGAAATGTAGACTAAATAACTGAAAACATTATATCGTCTTTGAAAGTCTGGAACATCTCATTTGGAATCAAAGTTACAAGTTGATGAAGGTAGAAAAATTGCGTCGCGTTGCCGAATCGCGTCAGGTGCGTCTTGACCTTAAACGGTCTTTTGTATACTAAACTAGAACAATGATAATACGTGATGAAGACACCAGACTGGAGTGTTGAATGAAAAGTTGAGATCGTAACTCCTATTGAATGTCAATTTCCTCTTTAAGTTTATTAGCTATGTAATGTACGTCTTCATAATATTTAGGTGACAAAAGCCAAGTACTTTCAAAAGCCAAGTTACAGTACTTTAGAGAGTTCATTACAAGCGATGAAGATGCATTGTGAAGAGAATAATGTTTGCAAACTAGCCATGCCAAGAATAGGATGTGGTCTTGATAGACTGGAATGGAGCAAAGTGAAGGAAATGATAAAAAAGATATTTAAAGATACCAACTTAGAATTGACTGTATATACATTGTGATAAAGATTATTCAACAAACAGTTGATGAACAAAATAAGCTTTACAGCATTTCAATTCGTCTCATTTTCAATTTTTACAGTGCAAAGGTTCCTTTTAGCTATATCTGTTCCTTGCTTGTCTGTTCGTTTGTGTGTCAGTTTGTTTGTTTGTTCTCTTGTCTTGTTTGTTTATCTGTTTGCAGGTTGGTTTGTTCGTTTGTCTGTTTGTTTGTTTGTATGTTGGTAGTTCGAACGCTTGGTTGCTCACTCGTCTGTTTGTTTGTTTGTGTATTGTTTTGTTTATAAACCAAATACCTCGCAAATGCATCGAACAAAATGCTTGCCATATTTGTTGACGTGATTGGAATGTAAGGGGGCAAGTCGACCATGGTTTGACAGTTTGACGGAACTCGGCTCAGAATTGAAAACGCAGTACGTCCAGTCATGGTCCAGTGAGCTTTTTCGCGCATAGTGGTATTTACCGTTTACTATCACAGGTGGAATCCTTGTAGGCCATCAGCGTTTGTGCCGCCAGATGGACTGATATATCACTGATATATGGATAAAGCTGTTAAATAACAAGGGAGCGAATAATTCCGCCAATAATTCAGTTAAAACGCTGCCTCGATCCCAGCTATCTCTTTCCCCTTTTTATAGTACACACGGCAACTTTGTGAAGGCAATCTTTCATTTACTTGCGTGGGAAGGGCGCCCATTTGACAACAGTTAACGTGTACTATACCAGTCGATCCGCAATAGCACATGTTAAAAATGTGCGCTCCGCGGTATTAAATAAAGATTTGAAGTATCCCGCCTCCCAAGTTGTATCAAAGCGCTCTGCAAACTCTAAAGGACTATTCCAAATCCACACGCGCGCGCATAGTGACTGCAATTTAAGATCACCATGGCTTAGATTCTTGTTCTCGCGGACGAGGCACGTTAAATGATTTAGTACATCACAAACTCAGCTTTATGTGTTTATAATGACCTCTGTTATGTCAAGAAATTTGTAGACTTGATTGTACTTTATTCAGTTAATCAGTTCGAAAATACAATATGAAATATGACAAGTTCAGTTGCATTATGCGACAAGCGGAACTGTTGCTACGCAACCGCATGGATATAACCAGTTCATTGTTTCCAAAACTTGTGGCAAATATCATATTCTTTATTCACACCTCATCGAACGACCGTGGCTCGCTGGTCTAGTGGTATGATTCTCGCTTAGGGTGCGAGAGGTCCCGGGTTCAATTCCCGGGCGAGCCCTACTGCTTTCTCTCTTTTTTTTCAAACACTTGTGATCTATCCTTTTTACTGCTTTATCGCTTGTTTGACACCAAAGCTCTGCGTTCAATTTTCGGTGCAACAGTTCGCGCTCAAAAAAAACTGCCGCTACATGAAAAGAAATATTCCGCAATGTAAATTTTGCGCATGTGAATTTATTTTGTACTACTCCTGGCTTACTAACTACAGTAGTAAGCCTTGAAAAAATTATCGGTAAAAATTCTACTGATATTCTCTACCGAACACCACAGGTTTTAAAACGAACTATTTCTGTAATCAAACTTAGCAACATACTGATTTTAAAAACAAATAAATAACGTGTAATAATTGTGGGAAGCACAGCTTGATGTACTTAACGTATGCTCAGTTTACATTATAAATTTTATGGCCTAACTTTGCCGTCAAATTTTCATCACAGATCATTATAACAGAGTAAATAAGTAGAACTAAGTTTTGGAAAAAATATGCATAACAAAATGACATCTGCGCATGCGCAAAAGAAAATAGCTCAACGTAGAAATGAGGAGATGAGCAACAATGATTTAGGAGAGTAGTTAACAAATGTTATCCCTACAATCTTGGACAAAACCGGTTGAGAGATCTGTGATTTACACGTGTGATTTTTGCTGCGATTTTTGCCCCGTTGAAGGATGTGATCAAGTGGTATATCTAGTAACTGAACTTGATCCAACAATTTGCCTAAAGCACATGCCAGTTAACTTACTTAGTACCATACGCCAAGTCGAGTATATTCGCAGCAAATATTGCACGTGAAAACGGCTTTTAAATTTATCTAAATATTCATTATGTTTTCTCTACATTCACGTACATATTTGTTTTATTTGTTTTATTTCAGCTTTGCTTTAATTTTACTGTAAAGCAAAGAGGCATTAGATTTTCGCACTTTTTTTTCGCAGCAAAAGACATTGTAACGCTTGAGGTCCTCCCTGAGTAGTTTACCTTTCCCTATTTATCTCTAAACACCAAAGTCATCAATGAGACATTAATTTTATCCTCTATAGTTTTATATGTGGAATTCTTCGAATAAGCACGGCGCTGGGAATGCGGCACTTGGCAAGGCATGTTTGTGCTCAAGATACGGCACTTGTTTGAGGGAGGCGTCATTCGAAGGCGGCGCTTATTTCCTATAAAAAAGTGTATTTGATAATTTATCTTGAGCGACTAACAGCCTTACTTCTTTCAGACTCATAACGAGTCTTGGCTGTGTCTGTCTTTGTAATGAAGGCACTATTATAGTATCATTTCAAAAGTTACTGGTAATGACAACTATTAATGGGCTAATTAAAATTTCAAAGTAATTTTGAGCCCAAAATAAAATACATAAACACTGACCAGCAGGTTTATCCAGCAAACATAAATAAAACATCATAATGTCATCGACAATCTTCCAAGTTTGAAAACGTTTCCTAAAAATACAAATGGTTTTTTGAAGCGGTGTACAGTGAACCACAGCTAAGACACAAAGAAACATACAAAATCTGTCAGCCTAGTGAATAATTGCTGGCAATTATTGCTCCTCAACAGTAAACGAATATATCGTGACGAGTGAATACGGTATAGTGTAAACGGGGCCTTAGACTACGTTCACACTATGCCGGAATGTACTAACGCAACGTTTCTCCTCTGTTCACACTTATCCGGTTAGATTATTTTGATAAGGTTTCGTTAGCATTCAAACTTGCTAAAATTGTAGTGCAAGCGCTGACCAAATGCCAAGCTAGCCAGATTTGTTTTCAACATTATGTTCCAAACTATAAGTCTGAGAACTTAAGCGTCAAAATATAGACGGTATCGGCGCAAAGCGTTACGTTTTCTTCTCGCTCCGTTTGAAAACTGTGCTCAAACTTTAATGGAAAAAATGACGTTATCAAACAATTTTGCGCCGGCAAAATGCCACAGAGGAGGTATATACAGAGACCTCACTCAAGCGAAAATCGGTCACACGGACTTTTCGCGGGATATTTGGCCATATTGCGCATGCGTTACCTCCTAGCTAGTACCGTGAAATTTTTTTATTAAAAATTCCGTGGGGAAATTCGAATTTTTGTCACAAACACAGCGATTTTAACGAAACTACCCGGATGATTTACTGTTTCGTTTCAATTTCAACAGAATGGGTTAGGATGAACATTTTTAGCAACAAATGGGGCTCACAAACACTACTTGAACGCTGCACAAATGGAAAACTACACTCGAAGGAGCGGAGTTCTAGAGAAGAGATCAAAAAGTTGTTCTACACGATCCTCTATGCCGCATTATGCTGCTTTTCGACAGGAGATACATAAGCTTAGAAGTTATTCAGAATTGACATTTCGGTATGTTTCGTAGCGTAATGTTGTGGCAAGAACATAATTCACTTTCTCATATGAGACAGAACTAGCGAAACACAAATGTCGACCAACATGTTTAGTCTCGGAGAGTAGTGTGTGTGTGTTGATCCAATTTAAATTCTGTACGTCGGATTGTCAGGGTATTCACCTATTAAGTGGAATGACTCTCCGCTTCGTAAGTAGAGTTCATACTGAACTATATTCCGACATATAGATTTGTTCCCTTTATGATATGGCATCTTCTTCAACTTTCAAAATCAAATAGTTTTTCAAAAGCGCAAGAATGCTTCTTTTGTGAATCGGAAAGATTCCTTAGCTGCTATTCTTGAAAAAAATGGTCTAGATATGGAGATCAAAAGCGTCGTCCTTTAAAGTATGCGGCCTTTTGCATTTCGAACGGCGATTTTTCTATAGTTTTCTATTGCAGACACTGCGAATGTACTGGCTGCAGCATATTAAATTTTTTTTGAATAGCTAATTTGCTTTTGATGGCGCGTAGATGGCGTGTAAATGACGTCAGCTTCAAAAATCCGTGTGACATCCTAAAGTATTGTGTTTTCGCTGAGTGAACTCATTGTATATACCTCCTCTGTGATAATGCGAACGCGACGGTCAATTGTGACTTTTTTGTGCCGTTTTCTAACCGTAACGGCATAGTGTGAACGTACGTAGTCTTAGCAATGAGCATGTAGCATGTTTGTGGACAGCGAAACAATCGACTGGTCTCGCATCCACAAACAATACTGTTTCAGGAAAATAGGTGTTAGCTGTACGTACTTCTGTTGTTCCACGTAGATTTCTCCTGCCATCTTTGATCTCAGTTTCCTCAGGCTTAACTGGACTATTAAAAGGCACTGGAGGTACTTCAATTTTTCCAAAAGGATTAACATCAGATGACTTGTGTTCATTTCGTTTTACTGGAGATAATCTCGATTCATGGCCCAGTTCAGATAATTGTTGAGTCACTCCTAATAATCCATTTTCGTTTACACTAATTATCACCCAGATTATATCTAAATGGGAAAAAGGTGCAAGTTAGTATGCCATGTAATGCATCATTTTTAGAGCTGCTCCCATCGGCTTATTATCGTAATCGATTAATCGTTGCGAAAAAATCGATTAAATCGATTAATCGTGTTTATAATTCAACGAAATAGGACATCATTGACATACCAACGGTGGTTTGTAATTAACGTTTTTAAAAAATATTTGTGGGATATACCAATTCGTATAAACGTTTCGAATCTGCGTGAAAAGCGAACGTTTGTTACATCAAAAGATTACACACTTTCCCGCGCTCAAATTCTTCACAAAATAAACAAATGCTTAAAATGACAAAGAAAATCTATCAATGATGTCCACTTTAGTCGTTTACCCTTGACACTCCCAAATACATCTACAGGCATAGACTCACATGTTTAGTTTACGCACATAAGCTAGAATATTTCTAATCCGGACTGAAATTAAATACATTCCCACAACGTACTGTGTTATGTTATATATTATTCTATTATCTGATAAATCTTTGGCAACATCGATTGTAAAAAAATAATCGATTAATCGATTTACCGGGAGCAGCTCTAATCATCTTCTTATCAAACGTTAAATGCTCGGGAAAAATGTTTCGCCTCTCTTTCTAGAATATGGGCATCTTTTCGATTTTCATTTATTGTAACACATAGCTACAGTAACTCATTAGCGATAACTAGTGTCTTAACGAGTAAACTCTGTAGTGTATTTGAATACATTTTCTGCAACATTATCACAGAGAATAAATTGCAAAATGTTGCCAACGAGTTGTGATTGATTACGAAAGTATGAAAAATAGAAGTGTCTGTATTTTAGAGGCGTCTACATTAGAGGGGTCTCGCTATTTGCGGGGTGTTAGCTAGCCCATATAGTGTTCGTTCAACGGACTCTTCCCAATAGGTCACTTCCGAAATGTGTAAAAAAGTGAGACTGGTACCTAATTTACGTTTGAAAGCGACGCTAAGCGCGAAAATTTAAAACTTTTGAAAATACTAATTTTATTGTATCTCATTGCCCTTCTTTGTTGGTTAAACACCGAACATAAAAGAACAACAGTTATCGTTTACTGACCTACACCTTAATTCTACTACATGACCGTCTCTAAAGAGCTTGAAGCCGTTCAAGCTTTTAAAAGAGCGGAGAGTTTCTTCGGTGCACTTTTCACCTTTGTCGAGTAAATAACTAAACATATTTTCGAAAGTAAACTACGTTATTTCTGTGAAAATTTGTGTGCATACAAGTAAGAAATTGGGCCATTGGGAAGCTGACCCTTTTTCGTAAGCAACTCTCGCTTTATTACAGCAGAAATATCCCCAACTGGCTCTTAAATTTTTTACCGCTTCATGTTTTCTACATTATCACACAGACAAATCAGTTCTTTTTTTTCTCTTCAATTCCACCGCCACTTAACTGAATGCCACGGTCCTTCAGAAATGTTTGTACCGTACCAAAGTTGCAATTCTTAAAGTTTATTGCAGCCAAGTTTTGTATTGTTTTGTATTGAATTGTATCCTTCTTCAAAATATGTCAAATTTTTTAAAATTTTCGCGCTTAGCCTCGTTTTCATACGTAAATTAGGTACCAGTCTCACGTTTTTACACATTTCGGAAGTGGCCTAATAGCGAAGGGGCTTTCCCAACTGAGTCCACTTGAAGATTTCCTCTTTTCTTGATGAAGAAGGGCATGACGTCGATTTCTCGTATGGGACATTTTATATTTCCCATAAATTTCTCAAAAGATAACGAATTTCTTTCATATTATGTGTGTGTTCTTAAATAAAATGAAGTAAGCGAAGTGTAGTCGGTGTACATGCTGTGTTCGCTCACCGGAATGCAATGCGCAAGGATATGTGCAATGTAAAGTGTAATCGTTTTGTACGTTTCATTTCGTACATTTCCGTTGAATTTCCATGAAAAACAATAGCTCGATATTTCAAGGACTTTGATCGGTGAAAAATTTCCCAACTGACGTTTAACAGACAAAGCTTTTCTTTCCTGGCAGACACCCTGATTTGAAAGGTGTCTGCCAGGAAGAGTCTGTATCAGCGAGGTGTTTGTATTAAAGGAATGTCAACATTACAGAGTGCCTGTATTAGAGGAGTGTCCATATTAGAGAGGTGTCTGGATTAAAGAGATGTCCCTATTTCCCATTAGAGAGGTGCCTGTACAAAATACTTGTCTATGCCAAAGAGATGTGTCAGTAATAGCAAAGTTTCTGTAAATACAGTACAAACATTCAACCGAAAAACAACAAACAGGCTGTACTTTAAAAATATAGATCTTACCTCCAAAATATTGTCCCATTGCTGTACACATTCTCCACTGTGCTCGATAAATACCATTACTAGCTGGTGAGATCATTTCAACACTTATGTCAGTGCTCTCCATTGGTTCAACAGCATCTACCACAAGGAATGTGATTGGTCCAAGCTGATCGCCATATGTAAATTTAAGAAAACATCCAGACGGCCATTTTTCTGAGCCTAAATTCCAACATAAAATATTCATGAAGCACTTTAAGATCCAAGTATAAGATGAAACTTTCCAGATTTCTTAATGATACAAAGAAAAAAATGAAGGGTAAAGCACACCTATAAGCTGATTTTTAGACAGCAGATACCAACTTTTCAAAAATAATTTTAAGATGCTGTAATTTTGAATGAAAATATAGCTCCATTCTCTTTGACTAGCCATCAAGTTGTCAATAAAATTATCATATTTTCATTTTTAACTGAGGAAGCATTTGAAATATTCTTTGGTCATGCAATTTGGCCTTTGAACTCACACTAAGCTGGGTCTAAAAAGTCATAACAATGGGTCTTTTCACGCAGGGGATTTTTGCTGTGATTTTCTTATGTGGAAGGATGTGGTAGAGTAGATAACTAGGGAATATACTTGTTAGGACAATTTTGTCAACCCACTCCTCAGTAAACATATTCAATCACATACAATAAAAGAAAAAAACTGGCAGCAAAAACCACCGGTGTAGACTGACTAAACAAGTTGCTTCAAATTTCATGTTGTCAACTCACCGCATACATTAGCCCACTTCATGATATACAGTATACAGGGTGTATAAAAAAACGCAATCCTACGTTCAAATAAAAGTTCAATAAGATGAGGAATTAATGAAGGCTAATATATCCACTGTTTGAATGCTCTACTATTCAGTTTTATAAAAATTGCTTGTTTGTTAAATTTGAACTTG
>JAODVQ020356228.1:0-30670 GCA_025400075.2 Phenganax stokvisi | reverse complement strand
GAGAGAGAGAGAGAGAGAGAGAGAGAGAGAGAGAGAGAGAGAGAGAGAGAGACAGGTAATAATTCAGTTACTGACAGTACAGACATTGTAGGAGTAAAAGAATGTCAAGAATGAAATACATCTTATTCTGGGTGGTCACTAACTTGAACTTCTACTGATCTCTCCAGCTGAACAAACACTGCTCCATTCCTCTCTCCTCTCTCCATGACAACCATATCTTCTTCTCCTCCTCCTTCTACTATATCAGTCTTTTCTGTAATTTTCTCAACTTTTGCTTGCTCTTGAACTGTATAATCAATATCATCCAAATCTCCAGACACCCTATATTCCCCTGTTTCTTCTTCAGTCGTAGTGTCACTATCAGAGAAAGAAGATTGGTGGGTGTGGTCTTTAAAAAAAGGTTTTTTATCAGCTCTTAACAATCTCCTTTTCCGTTGTTTTCTTCTCATCTTGCAGACACTCTCATCTGAGGCAGTGTCTGATCTGAGAGTAACAGAGGAGAATGTGTTAGTGAGTAATAACCACTGCAGTTCAAGCATGACTGAAGGCAGCCATATTCTGGTCAGAGCTACATATTTCCCAGGCCAGCTCTCAATAGAATGAATAGCAAATCACATCAGTGAAAGGACCGAACATCACATGCTCACAGCTGCAGTACCTGGCACCACTTTACTGTATTCCCTCACCTCCTCTGTATCCCAGTCAGCAAGGAAGAGGAGGAGGAGAAGTGGGAGGAAGAAGAGGAGGAGGAGGAGGAGGGTGTGGTGGCGGTGGTAGCAGAGAGAGAAGTGGTAGGCAGAAGACATGATAGTTGTGAAGCAGGGAGAGAGAGAGAAGACAGCTCTCTCAGTATCTCTGCTCTCTATAAAATAGAGAGTAAACTGATAAATTATTTCAAAGAAATGTCAATCAAATTACGTCTGGTATGTGTCTACACAACTTCACTCGAATTCGTGTAAACACGTGCGGTGCGCGTGAATTAGAACACGACAACTTACTTTCGCTTTCTTGCATTTAGCCTCCAGAATTTTCTGCAGTTTCTTTTTCTTTTTAGAACTAAGTCTTTTGGTTTTCTGCTGTGATCCTCCAGTCATCACTGACTTCTTTTCTTTCACTGGCAGAACCAAGGCATTCGGATTATCGCTACCGCCATATTCATTGCTAACTAAGTTGCGCCTCTCACGACCGCTATCGGATTTGGTCTGTCTAGCTCTCCAGTTATAACCCATCTTTCTTCTCTGTCCTGGAGCCATGGCTTCCTATTCCGTTATGTTACACACGCTCAGAGCCAACTCCGCCTACGCATTCTTCCTTCAAACGGTATCTGTGGTGTAGAATGCGTGGGCAGGCAGGCAATAACTACCTCACACAACTCAGGAATGTAGCTAACTTGTCACTAATAGCTGCTGACTCCACTCCCTCTTAGCCAAGCGAGATTAACGAGCAACTGGACGAGGCGAGATGAGCGGCGGCCGGTAAGCTGCTACATCGGGAGACCGGTCCTCTAAAGTATGGTAAAGATCAAAGCGGCCATGTCTGCTGAGAGCTCCGACGGAGAGGGCGAGGCGACGGCGCTAACCGCCGTTAGAGACAAGTTGAAGATCCAGCAGCGACTGATCGATATATCTGCTCGCAGTCTTTTGAGCAGCCGTGCCTCTACTGCTGACCTATCTCAATCGTTTGAGTCGCAGTCTGCTCTTGAAGTGCAGCGAGAAAATAATTCTATTCAAGAAGTAAGACCTTGTTTGAGTGTATTTTAGTGTTATCGTTCGTATTACTCCTCCCACCTCTCTTTCTCTTCAGACCAGGCTAATGAAGTTCTTCTCAAGACAACTACTGTTGAAGAGAATGTTTCTTAGACAGTATCCCAGCAGTAGCAGCTGTGCTGCAGAGCAGGAAATTGATGACTTCATTGACCTAGGTCTTTTCCTCAGTATAGCTGACCTCCAACCTCTCTCTGTACAGGTAAACTTTCTCTCCTCCTCCTCCTCCTCCTCCTCCTCCTACTACTACTCTTTGCCTGTCTTGTACAACAGCTATTGAAAGAAGAGCAGTTATCATTGGATGTACTGTTTTCACTGTCCCGGTCGGAGCTAGGTGCTCTAGCTGACAGATTGGGATTAGCAACTGAAGAGGAAGGAAAGCTGAGAACATATCTTTCTCTTCTCCGTAACTGCTACAGTAAGTGTTGACCTGTTCTACTGTTGACCTTATTGGGTTCTGTTGTTATGGCAACTAATGGCTGGGTCTGGCTGTGTGTGGCAGAGAGAGATAGTCTTTTCACAGAGCAATTGACACACACACACACACACATTGACTATGTGTGTGACTGGCTGGCAATGCCAGTCACTAGTCACCAGGCCAGGATAGTCTTTGACTCTTCCTTTGTGACATGCCATCAAAGACTGCAGTAATTGCATGCATGCCTGCCACTACATCTTGCCACCATTTGTAATATCTCCCTATTTAGTAATTTCCCACCCTCCTCCTCTTCCTCCTCCTCTCCCTCCTCTCTGTCTCTCTCTCCATCTCTCATATACATGGTGTCATGCTAGAAGTACATTCTATGGTCTCTTGTTATTCTAACACTTTCTTGGCCCAGTAGAACTACCTACCATATTAATACTGCCCACAATCAACTGATCTGGTTATAATGCTCCAACATCTGTAGTCCAGCTATTATTAGTGCTCCTGTTCTATAATTAGTAACTCTGGAATGTACATTAAAAATGTGGAATGATAAGTATGTTAGTGGTTGCTATGGCAATAGGTACCAAGTGAAGTGGTCTGACATGGTGTGAACATGAGAGTCTGAAAGAACTGTGAAATATACTATTATTATGGTGCCTGCATACAGAGTTATTATTACTCCATTATAGACTGGTCTTAGAGATGAATAGCGAACTGTCTTTGAATGGCACCCAACCCAAAGTGTCTTCCTTTGTTTAGTGAACTGACTGCACTATACTTCCTCTTAAACCCTCTTTGTAGAAGCCTCTCTTTACTCTCCTACTGTCAGGTGTTTGTTCATGAAAGTGGATTGCCCCTGTTTCTAGATATGGCGAGGGCTGCGCTAGCTATGTACTCTCCTGGAATGTCCACAGTCACTAGCCCTGACCTCCACATGGCCTGCACTAAGTAAACAACTTTTAGGTTGCCATGGTTACTCATGAGGAATGTGGAGAGGAATTCTAGTAACAGTAGCTGAGTGCAATGGAGCATGTCTCTCTCCTCATTGGATGTGTCTGTTGCAATGTGTATGAGTGTGTGTGTGTGTAGGTGTTTGGAGTGAAAGGAAAAGATTATAATGTAATGTGGTACTGTGGTTTCTAAGACATTGTTTGTGTGTACTATTACTATAGCACTTATTCTCTATAGCCCAGCAGGAGAGGGAAGCCACTGAAAAGGGATACACTTACTACAGCACCTCATCTTCTTCTAGACTCTCCTCAATCTCTACTCCTGGATCTCTTGATGAGAGACAAGACTCCATTTCTTCCATTCCTTCTTCAGCTGCTCTGACTCCTGCTGGCTCTGTATTTACACTGCTATCACCTCGTCCCTACTCCACCACTACCATCACCTCCACACCCTCACTACTCTCACCATCTCCACTGCCTACTTCACCAGTTCCTCATCTTCCTAATGGATCAATGTACCACTCTACACCACGACCTATGACCCCTACATCATCTCAGAGTCCTACACTATCTAGAAATACTAGTATCAGTAGTAACTTGCTATATACTGAACAAGAGACCGGAGGAGGAGGAGGAGGAGGAGGAGAATGGGTGGAGCCAGCTGGTGTGAGAATATCTCGACCATCACACAGTTACCTCCATCAGAGACACTCTCACAACAGATCACATTCTAATCCTCATGCTCATCTCATTGCTGAAGAAGAAATAAAACATAGTTCAGGACCACAATCAGACGAAGTCCGTTCCCCTAGTCCACCTCACAGGACTAACAGCCAATCATACACATCTGGCTCACTCAGCCCTGCCTCATCTCGATTTAGAAGACCACACCCACTTCCAGGCTCCACCCACCTATCTGGCAGTGAACAACTGGCACCAGAAAGCCCTGTATTGCGAAGCTCTGCCTACAGTTCTAGTCAATATGAATACCCAATTAGGTCAAATTCACTGACCTATGCTGATCGTAGAGCATCAAGTAAGTGACCAGCTATTATATAAGTAATAATACAGTAATTAATATTCTGATATTAGGTATGAGTTATCAAAATCATGGACACCAACATTCAGTAGAGGCAGTAGGTAGCCATCATTCTCATGGAGTCATGTCTACAAGTATGGTGGATCTTCCTATGACATATGCTGCTAGTACAGAACATCTGACTGATATAGAGGAATATCCTCTCAATTCTAACTCCTCTAAGAGCCAATCAGTTCCTAAACTAACTCTTCTAACAATCTCTACTGAGGATAAGAGTGAGTCTGCTATTCTACTTCTAGTCATTCCATCTCTTTATATTAATCTCTATAGATGGATCAACTAGTGTCCCAACCTCTCCTCGATCACCTGGGTCTTATACACCTACTGGTCATATGGGACATGCTATAAAACACAGGTCAGTGTGTCCTCTAATCTCCAGCATATGGTTTGGCTGTAACTAGAGAGTGATGTCACTCTTAATTAGGTCATGCTATTCATGATGATGTCATATGATGTAATTGATATAGATTTACAGCCAAGACATTTCCAACTCCTCACATCTGTACTGTATGTAAGAAAACAATGATTCTTGGTGTGAAATGTAAACACTGCCAGTGAGTGTTCTATATGTTACCTCTCTCATTCTCATTATCATTCCTATTATAGTTATAGATGTCATAAAGGTTGTGCTAGTAAAGCCCCTCATTCATGTGGTCTACCTCCAGAGCTTGTTAAATTCTTCAGGCAGCAATACCACAAGAAAGGCTCTAGCAATTCATTTGATAGTCCTACTAGTTCATCTGAACCATATGCTAGGAGGCCAACTATTACTCGTGGACAGACATATGATAGTGATACCAGAGAGAACAACACTGGATTTGAAATCCAGGAACTATCTAAGGAACCAACAAAAGGTACTAATTGAAATGTATTGAGAATGATAGAATGATATAGTTAATACATCAGGTCAGTATAGTCCAGTAATGGGTA
The DNA here is from genome assembly GCA_025400075.2 of Phenganax stokvisi. Lineage (NCBI taxonomy): Eukaryota > Metazoa > Cnidaria > Anthozoa > Malacalcyonacea > Clavulariidae > Phenganax > Phenganax stokvisi. Next base: position 25,501 of record JAODVQ020356228.1, on the reverse strand, counting down.
GGAAGAAAATGAGAAGAAATGAAACAGCAGAAAATGGCAGGAGAGTATATAATCAACAATCCAGCACATCTTTGCTAGAGGTTCCAGTGACTTCCAGATCGCGTCATGGAGCATATCATTCTGTTTCTTCTTCACCTTCTCCATCTTCTTCTCCTCCTTCTTCACCATCTCTCACTCCCTCCACTCCTCGTTCTCCTCGCTCCCCATACCCATCTGGACCTGCCTACCAATACCCCAAGGTCCCAGACCTCACATACACTGATGAGAGTGAAAACGAGTCGTGTGATGGAGATCATGTGAGAGGGCGTGGTCTCTTATCTCGCTCTCAAAGCCCAGCCTCAATGATGTCAAAAGATAGTATATCAGATGTGGACAGAATGAGGTCAGCTAGTCCGAAAGGCCTTCGACCACCACCTCAAGTGGTTCCTGCTCACTCACTCCCTGATCTTCTACTTGGGCACAAATCAATGGATGAAATGAGTTCTGAAGGATCTGGAGAGTAAGTCCCTTTAATCATACACTAATTTATCATTGTACTATAATTATCACAGGACGTATGGCAGTGGTCGTCATCAAATGATAGACAAGAAACCATCAGTTGGTACAGAATCATATACTAGTACTCTCATCAATAGCTACCCTGTAAGTCATGTGACTTTCATGTGACGATCATGTGATCTATTGTGTTAGTCACAGGCTGATGAAGAAGATGCTTATTCTGAATCTTATGATAGTTCACAAGGCATTCCTGATGATTACGCAAGAAAGGTAATTGATAGAATCATTCTTTACTTTAACATTCAATACTCCCTCCTCTCCTCCTCCTCATCAGCATCGTAATAGTATGGTAGATGAGTGGAATATACAGTATGATGAGGTGAGAGTTCTAGATAGAGTTGGAAGAGGTCCTCTAGGAGAAGTATTCCGAGGTTACTGGCATGGTCAAGTAGCCATCAAGAAATTCACATTAGATGAAAACTGCTCCTGGAGACAACTCCACAAACTAAGAGAAGAAGTTTCTATCTTGAAGAAAACTAGACATCATAATCTTGCTCTGTTCATGGGAGCCTCTCTAACTCCACCCAAACTTGCTATCATCACCAGGTAAACCACACCCACCAGCCCCACCCACTTATCATTCATATTTTCATATAGCTACTGTACAGGAGATACACTTTATAAGAGACTACACATTTGGTCTGAGGTCTTCTCGCTGGATAAAACTATCAATATATGCAAGCAGATAGCAACGGGAATGGGATATCTTCATGCTAGAGGCATTCTTCATAAAGGCCTTCACAGTCGTAATGTATTTCTGGACAAAGAGAAAGTTGTTATAACAGACACTGGACTCTCTAGTGTTAGTGATCATCTCTGCTGCCCGTAAGTTCTATAGTTCCTCATTACTCAACCTCCCTCCTCTCTCTCTCTCTCTCTCAGTCCACAGGCCACCCATCAATGGATGGTCCTTCCTCGTAACAAACTAAATTACATGGCCCCTGAGTTAATGAGAGAGATACGATGCTCTCCTCCAGTTCTCAGATCTGGTGATGTATTTCACTACTCTGAGAAGACTGACATTTATGCCTTTGGGTAAACTACTCATTTTCATTTTCTCTCTCAATTTTCATTCCTGCTTTCTCAGTACTGTATTTTATGAACTGCTGACTCGGCGCTATCCATGCCCCTCATATGACAGCACTGGTTTCCCTGTTGATGTTACCATGGTGATATATCAAGTAGGACGAGGTCATCGTCAGGATATTCCATCACGTGATGCTCCAAAGAGAATCAAGGTTTGATCTATGGTGATATATTATACTGTTACCATGTAATATTACTGTAGGATCTGGTGTGGGATTGCTGGCAGTTTGATGCTAGGAAGAGACCACCATTTTCTACTATCTGGGATATTCTTTGTAAAGTCCAACGCAAGAAAACACCAATCGGTCGATCTCCTTCAGTTCCTACTGCTCTGTCTCGCTCCAGCGAAGACCTCCTCAAACTGTCATCTCATCATCTCTAACACTACTTCATACCACTGACCACTGACCATAATACACTTTATGTTCATCATTTTGTGTGTGTTTGTGTTTGTAAAATCAGATTCCTTGTTAGTGTTGTTAGATCTGACTCAACTTTTTATAACAATATATTATTAATAATAATTAATGAGGTGAACGAGGTCTGCTTTCATTCTCTATGCAATTATTTTCTTTGGCTTTCTGTCTTTCTCTTCTCTTCTCAATGTCTGTTGTTTGTTGTTCATCATGAACTGTGGTGGTGGCTCCACTATCTCCCTCTTGCTGCTAGCAATACATTAGAAGATACCAAAAGGTCAAAGGACAGAGGCTGACTGTAGTAGTAGGAGGAGTTTGTGCCTCGGAGTCAAGGAGTAGATCAGGAGGTCCAGCAGCTAACTGAGCTGGTTCCAAAGAACCAGATAACTCTTTACCTAGCTGTACTGATACATACAGTTGTTATAGATGGAATGATGCTAACTAGGTAGAATTTCTGGTAGTGTCTCTTCTCCCTTCTCCACCTCCTCTACCTTCTAACACAATAGCCACAGATCAGTAATATGTTATAATAGAGATTAACCTCTGGCTTGTTTTCCTTCTCTTCTTCCTCCTTCTTCTCCTCCTCTCTCACTAGTATTAGGACAAGTATATTATCTTGAACAGAACAAACTAACCTGGGACCCACTTGAAGACCTTTAAATGGTTCGACAGTCCAGTCTCTATCCATATTTTCTCCCTGAAACAACTCTCTGTCAACTACATTCTATTATCTCTATATACTCCTTAGAACGCAATAGTTTACGTATTTTCCGAGGCAATCTGCGCATCTGCTTCTGCGCAGGTGTGCATTAATTGGAAAATTGGGAAAAGCGGTACATTTTTGACTCCGTTTTCAGTGTTTTGTAAGACCCAAAAGAGTTCTTAGACGTATGTTTACGTTCTAAATAAGTTAGACATTTCGTCCGTGAAAATACCTCATTTATAATGCCTTGGAATATTAGTAGCATCATCGCTGCATCTCTACAGCCTAGGTTCCTCGGCATTTTCACGCTCTCGTTGTTAAAGTATTATATATTCACCATTTCCTGACTTTTTCAACAGTCTGCATAATCCTTTTGATTTCATCTCGAGCTCTACTCCTTGTCTCTAGCCGAAAACTACGCGAACTCATCTTTTTCAGTGATGTTACGCCGTTCCAAAGGTCTACACACCGACGGATTAGGCGCCATGCGCGCTTAAAAGTCGTCGGCTGCTTTTCCACACCCTGATGTGTGTGCGCGTTTCTTGTATACTTATATAAAACCATAGAAAATAATAATGTATAATCTGTTTAAGATTTAAATTCCATTTTCAAGAGAGAGTTGAGGGATATTGTAGTAGAGATCAAGAGAGGAAGGATTAGCAAGAGCTCCTCGTGGTCCTACTTCTTCTCCTGATATTATTTTCTTTACTGCCACTTCAACCTTCTTTGAATTAATGGTATACTGTGAATAAAGGAAGAGGAGGTTTGTAGTAGAAGGAAGTTGGAGGAATATTGGCCTACAGGAATGTCAGATATTTCTAGAATAATGCGAGGTACATGTCTTGCTGATAGCTTTTCTCTAATTTCCTTCTTCACCATTTTCACTGTGTCTTCTGAGAACCTAGACCAATACAATCACACACCTCTTTTCTCTGGCCTCACTAACCTTTGACCTGGAGCCATCTTCAGAAACAGAACAACCCTTTCATCTCCTCTGTACTTCTGACCAACACATAGACTATCAGCTATACCAATATTCATGTGTTCCACTGTATCAATAATACAACACATCTCTTTCTCCTACTCAATGATAGCACTTACCAATGTTATAGATCTCAGCACTGCCAAATCTGACTCCAGAAGGATTCAATGTTCCATCACTATATCACAGATATACCAGTAGTAGTATTATTACTAGATTAGCTTACCTTCTACCCAGCATGAATATTCCCCCAGTCTCTGAACTGATACTGCAGTAGTCTCCATGTGCCCATACTCCTGTGTTTATTATTCTATTGTCACCATAGCAACAGAGCCACTAACCTTTATATAGTGAGAAATATGCCTTAGTGTATTTAATTCCATCATCATCATTCCAGAAATGAGTTGGTTGAGAAGGAAATGGTTTTTTACACACTAGTTCTCCATCACTATCTAGTACTGACTCCCCTGTTTAATACCACCATTAATAAAACATTACATAATAATGTCAGACCATTTTCATTCCAGCAATCTACAGCCATTCCTAAATTCCTGGACTGTATTTCACCGCGATGTACAGGAATGGTAGGATTTTGACCAGCGAAACAAGAGATAATGTCTGTTCCACCAGTGATTGACCCCAACAGAACATCTGATTTAATATCTCTGTACACATAGTCATAACTCTGTGGTTTTAGGGGTGATCCAGTGGATAGAATTGTATGCAGTGTTGAAAGAGAATGTGTTTTACAAGGTTGCACTCCTCTCTCTTCCAATGCAGCCAACCATCTTGCTCCTGTACCAAGGATTGTCACTCTGAGGAACAGAGATCATGTGACCATCATGTGATTGTCATGTGACATACCCCAGTGAATCTACCAAGTCCCAGAGAACGGAAGGAGAGGGGATGAAAGGAGAGCCATCGTACAGTACAATGGCTGCTCCAACTGCTAGAGCACTCACCATCCAATTCCACATCATCCAACCCGTCTGGAGGGGGTGGAGCTTGTTACTATAACAACAACCATTAAGAATAACATACTGTGCTGTAGTAGAATAGAACATCATTGCTATGCATGTTACCATGGAGGATGTGTTCTTTTAGATGTTGTATTAATGTTCCCTGCATGCAGAGAACAATAGTGGGTGGAGCTGAGGAAAGGTCAAAGGTCAACTCACCCCAGCAGAATGTACCATACACTTAGGAGTGCCAGTTGTTCCAGAGGAGTACATGATAAAGAGAGGATGATTGAATGGAACTTGTTTGAAATTTAGTTGACTGCCTTCATGGCCACGAACAAAATCTTCAAACATAATGCTAAGAGAGAGAGAATAAGAATGAGGAGGAGGAGTAGGAAGGCAATAGTTATAATACCAGTTAGGAATTTCGGATGTATCAATTTCAGTTGAAGTACAGAATTTGTACAACACGACTCTTTCCAGCTCAGGCAGACCTAGCCACACCCACACAATGAAATAGTTAATGAACTAATAATTTGAAAAAAAGACCTGCTACAACACTCTTCAGTTTGTTAAAATGATCATGAGTTTTAGAATTGTATTTCACTGCTTCAACTGAGAATATCACCTTTGGTTTCACCTGAGACAATCTATCCAGTACTCCCTAGCAATATGGTATGGTTAGTAGCCAGTTCATAATCAATGAATGTCTTACAGAGACTCCAAAATCAGGTGATGTCGAAGTCCAGACAGCTCCAAGACTAGCTGTTGCTAACATTGCCTCTACTGCAAGATTTGAATTTGGAAGATACCCTGAAGAAGAAGATGATGAGGAGGAGGTCAGGAATAGGATGGAGACACTGACCAGCTACTATGTCTCCCTCCACCACACCAGTCCTAGATAGAGCAGCTGCAATAGTTGATACTCTCTCTTGTAACTGAGAGAATGTGATATATTGAGGTGTCTGTCCTTCTCCTGCAAGTATCACCACTCACATCACACTTATCAGATTATGTTAGAGCAAACCTGCAGTAATGAGAGCTATCTTTTCTTTATGACTTGCAGCAAACTTCAAGAGATTCTCCGCAAAGTTGAATTGACAACCTTTGAACCATATCGGAACATCCACTACTGATTTGCTTACATCAACTACCTACAAAACACCAGCCCCACCCACTTTTGCATCAGATGAAAATCATATGAAGACACTGACCTCATCATAAGGAGTGGAGGAGATGATGGAGGAGAAGTGATAGAATTCCTCCCAGAACTGGTCATAGCAATCAACAGACCAGGTCCACAGGTCATGGTATGATGCTACAGGAATATATTGTTGGATCACTACTCGTGTCAAACAAGAGGATCTACTACAGGGCCCACACCAAGAGTTAGTGAGTATTTCTCATTCACTCTCTCTCTGAATATATCCATGTTTGTCTGTCCGTCTCTCGGTCTCCACATAATCTGGCTTCCCGCCATCTTTTTCTTCCTCTTCTTCTCCTTCCCTTTTTCTTGTTTCTCCCCTGGCCGGCCTGCCGCGCTCGCGCTGGAATCGGCTGAGCGCGGCTCCTTTTATACCCGCCGTCCTTCCTCTTTCCTCGAACGATTTATTCGCAGAGTCATCAGTTTCATTATGCGCATGCGCAAAAGTTGAGCTAACACACTAACTACTAACACACCAAAGAAATGTCAGTAGAAGAGATAGAGAGTGTTGAGACGTTATTAGAGAAGTCAGGGAGAGAACCATTGGAACAAAAAGAACTAGCAGAGTTAAAGAGGATCATATATGGAAAGGAAGCAGGGTAAGAATGATATTATTTCTTATGCCCCGCCTACTTTTCCTCCCAGACTCCTAGCAATCCCAGAGGAGGCTCGCAGGATGGCTGAAGAGAAACATTTTGAACTGAAGGCTTTCAGTTTTGGTGCAGCAAAAGAACAGACTAGAGCTCCTCGTAATGTTAAAATAGGTCTTATTCAAAACCAGATTGTCAGAGCAACAACTGATCCAATACTGGAACAGGTATATATATATATAATTATAGTTAATAGAAATAATTTAATTCCTCTCCTGCAGAGAGCAGCTATTATTGAAAGACTGAAGACAATGACATACACTGCATATCTTTGTGGAGTTAATGTTCTCTGCTATCAGGAAGCTTGCAGTTAGTGTTCATATCTGTTACATTACTCTTTTTCTCTTCCCTTGTTGCTATAGCCGGTCCATTCTTCTTCTGTACCAGAGAAAAACTACCTTGGACTGAGTTAGCTGAGTCTGCAGAAACTGGTCCTACAATCAAGGCAGTCCAAGAGGTATAAAGAAACAATATTTTATAATTATTTTGTAATTTGAATATTCAGATGGCTGGTAGATATAATATGGTGATAGTAGTTCCTATTCTTGAGAGAGATGATATTCATTTCGGGACTATTCACAATACTGCAGTTGTAATTTCAAACACTGGTCAGTAATTAATTTCAGTCCAGCCTAGAGTCAATTATTATATATCAACAGGTAATGTACTAGGAAAATCACGCAAAAACCACATTCCAAGAGTTGGAGATTTTAATGAGGTAGCAAGAATGTGTTATAGCTAATAAATAATTGAGTTGTATTTCAGTCAACCTACTACATAGAGGGAGATACAGGACATAAAGTTTTTCAAACTCAGTTTGGTACTATTTTTAAAATGATTATGCAATATGATCAATCTATTTATGAGTGTAGGTCGTATTGCAGTCAATATATGCTATGGAAGACACCATCCTATGAATTGGTGTGCTTATGGCTTGAATGGAGCTGAAATTGTATTTAACCCTTCAGCCACTGTAGGAGCTCTCAGGTGATCAGTATATTATTAACTAGTATAACAATAGTAGGTGTGTCACTGATGCAGTGAACCAATGTGGCCAGTAGAAGCAAGATGTGCTGCAATTGCAAACAATTATTTTGTTGGTGCTATCAACAGAGTTGGCACAGTGAGGGTGTCCCTTTAATTTCATTAGCCATTTAATAACAATCAATATTTGCAGGAAACATTTCAAAATGAGTTTACATCAGGAGATGGAAAACCTGGTACATCATTATTTTATACTGCATATTTATTTTCTCACTCTGATGTTACAGCTCATAAAGAGTTTGGTCATTTCTATGGTTCTAGTTATGTAGCTATGCCAGATGGTAGCCGGACAGCTGTAAGTCAATTCCAGTCAGAGAGATAAATTTAATACTGTTCTAAACCCAGGGATTGTCCAGGACACAAGATGGCTTGCTAGTAACTGAAGTAGACCTTAATCTTATTCAACAGATTAGAGACAAGTGGTGTTTCCAGGTCTGTCATAATATTATTCTTTCTCCTCTACCTAATTTTCTTTCTCAGATGACCATGAGACTAGATATGTATGCTAAACTGCTAGCTGAGGCTGTGGATCCAGACTTTAAGCCTCAAATAGTTCATGAACATACCGATTAGTTTCAGGAAAAGATTTAATGGTGATTAAATAACTTACTTGGGGCGTGGTTAATAGTGCGCATGCGCAAATGTACTAAAACGTGTTCTTGACGTCGGTGTAGATCGCGCGAGAGAAGGTACGGCGGAGTAAGTCTGAAAAATGTCGATTGGTATTCCGATCAAGTTACTGCATGAAGCAGAGGGTCATATAGTGACTCTAGAGACGACAGCTGGTGAAGTGTACCGCGGTAAACTGGTTGAAGCAGAAGACAACATGAACGTACAACTGCAAAATATCCAGGTGACAGCTCGTGATGGCCGCGTTACGCAGAGCGAGCAAGTTTTCATTCGTGGCAGTATGATTCGATTCTTAATCCTCCCCGACATGCTCAAAAATGCTCCAATGTTCAAGCCTAAACCAACAGGCAGTCGCGGAATGTCAGCAGGAGGCGGGAAATCTGCTCTTCTCAGAGCTAAAGGTGAGCATTAATTAGAGTAATGATGGCGTTATTGTGTGTGTAGCTGCGACAGGTGGTCGAGGAGGAAGAGGAGGATTCAGAGGTGGATTTACAGGACCAGGAGGAGGAAGAGGAGGATATGGCGGTCGACGTTGACTTCAATGACATGCAAGATACCACAGAAACATTTTTTTTCAGTTTTACGTGACAAATACTTTGGTTTGGTTTCTGTGGTTGATACATTTCACACATTATCATCCTATTATTACAAATTACTTCAATCGAATCGTTTTGCACTCAAAAATCGAGTAAGAATTTACGCATGCGCAGTACTTACGTAAGGCGCGCGCCGCCAAAAGCCGGCAGCCGGCCAGAAGGAAGGTGGGGTTTGTAAAACGAAAATTCATTAGCGAGACTCGACTTGGACTGAAAACCGACACCGCGCTCTGAAGAACTGTTATTTCAAAAAGACTCGAACTGTTAGCCCCTCGAGATGCCGTCTGGGAAAGGCGTAACAATTAGCGTGACGGCGGAATCAGATGCGGGGAAGAGGCGTCACATGGAAGATTACCTGGATGTTCAATTGTCACCAAACGAGAGTCTGAAGCAAATACCAGGTCTTAAAGAACAAGCCTTCATAGGAGTCTTCGATGGGCACGGCGGGAAGGAGGCGGCGCTGTACGCCAGAGAGCGACTCTGGGATCTAATACAGGAACAGAACAAATTTCGAACCTCGGACAGACAACAAGTTATGGAGGCTATAGAAGAGGCTTATTGGGGTCTACATAGAGAAATGGAACCAATGAGACGTAGGTCTATAGCTCTACAGTGTGTCATAAACAACTATTTGCTATATTGACAGGAACGTGGAAACCAAATAAACTTGGTGATCTGAGCACTGCGGGTACCACAGCATGTACTGTCATATTCCGTCAAGATCATTTCTATGTGGCTAATGTAGGTGACTCGTCTGCTGTACTAGGTAAGTAGTGGGAGGAGAAGGTGTTATGATGCTATTCATGAAGTGTGACTAATCTTAGATCTATTCATGTTACACTTTGTGCATGCTAAAACCAGTTATGTTTCTTTTCAGCATCAGTGAAAGATGATGATGGTAGCAAGCTACAGGCTACAATGATCAGTAAGGATCATAAACCAGAGGACCCAGCTGAATCAGAGAGAGTCGAAAGCCTTGGTATGTTGCTATTACAACATATCCTGTTGGAATGTTAGTTGATCCATAAAAGGAAGGTGTAGTGACTATATTGATCTAGTGCAGGCCAAAACCTGCAGCGGCACACCTCATTGTGCAACTCTGTCAGTTTGGCAGACCTCAACAATCTATATAGTATTATTATACATTAACTCTAGTATCATGTCAACAGGAGGTAAAGTAAAGATCAGTAGGAAGGGTGTCCTCAGAGTGGTCTGGGACAGGAAGAAACCAAGTGATGACCCTGACAAACCACCAACCACTGACTTTATTCCATTCCTGAGTGTGACCAGATCACTAGGTGATTTCTGGTCATGGAATGAGGCTACACAGCAGTATGTGGTATCTCCACAACCAGACATCTCAATCCATCCTTTAGACCCATCTCAACAGAAATTCCTGGTACTAGCCTCAGATGGTCTCTGGAATGTAATGACTCCTCAAGAAGTAGTGGATTTCATTGCTGAGTATGAAGCAGAGAGAACAGCAGACCAGGAGAAAGATGTGGTTAGAGCTCTCATCGATGAAGCTCTCTATCGATGGAGAAAGAAGGGAATGTTTGCAGACAATATATCTGTAGTTATTGCATTTCTTAGTAATTGTGAGGAAGACAACAATTCACTGGTGATGAAGGAGGAGAGACACACATCATCCACTCCAGCTACTATTGCTGTTCCTCTAGCTGGAGAAGATGAGAAAAAGGAGGAGATAGAAGCTAAAACAGTAGTAGAGACTGTGGAAGCAGTGTCGACTGAGGAAGAAGCTGTGGGAGAGGAGGAAGAAAAAGAGGAAACTGGAGCGAAACGGAGAAGAGAAGAGAGAATAAGGGTAGAGGAGGAGAGAGAAATGGAGGAGGAAGGACTAGTTTGTCCTCCTGTTAAGAAGAGTAGACATGAAAGAGATTCGGGTTGTGAAAGTGACAGTGGGTCACCAGTGATGGAAACTACTCCAACTACTGTTCTTCCTGAACTTCCTTCAACCTCTCTTGCCTCTTCTCGTCTCCCACTCATCAGGTAACACCATCCGACCTTCAGAGTAATTACTGTTTATTATATTCCCATTACAGTTCTAGTCACTCATCAGTGCAATCATTGACTGGTTCACTTCCTGACTGACCAATTCTTCATTTTCATTTCCACATTTTGTACTACATGCAGTGTATACAACAGCAGAGGATTTATTGGGTTTTGTAAATATTTTTTAAGTTAAAGAACAATGTTTTATTTGTAAATACGAGCAGAATGTGTATTTGAACATAAACTGGTAAAAAAGGAAAACCTAAAGCTACAGTAGAGACCCCCAACTAATGCATGGTGGGCGATAAATAGAGCAGGTAGAGAGGTGTACACTAAAGGAACTATCATTATCAAGGTGTTGATATAGAATGAATTGAGATTGATTAGCTAATCTGTTTTTGTCTTCACTGTTCCTGTGTATGAGAACAAAGAAAAGTGATTGGCACCAAACTAGGTAAAATGACAAACCAATTGATCTAGAAATATACTTGAGAAACTCATCAAGAAATATCACTGGCACTGAGAAACACACAACTGCAAACCACTCGGTCAGGTTGAGGGGCGTTATTTGGAATACCCCCTGCTGTGACGGAGAAATATCCTTGCTCAGTTCGCTGTTCGTTATTAATTTGTAGCTGCCACACCTCTCTCTTCATCCCTGATAATGAACCTATAACCCCTTACTGGCTCATGATCCTAATTAATACCCACCACTAATCAGGAGTGAGTTGGGAGGTGTGGCAGCTAATAGTCTACATATTGTTAGACTGGGCAGTTGGTTGCTGACCCAGTTTGATTGATGTTTGCCCCAATAATGGCGACCAGCTGTGATCAGTCACTGACAGACTGTCACACTGTGTCGTCTCAGAGCAATTATCTTAACTTACACACTGATCGCTACAGTATATATTTTGATCAGTGCTACAGAGAGGCAGAACCAAGGGCTCTCCTCTCTCTCTCTCTCTGTGACCATACTAATACTCACAGCAAGAACAGGAGTATAGAGAATAACAAAATGTTGAGCCATTGACAGGAAAATAGCTCCTAACAGCCACACATTAGTTAATGGACCCATCACCAGTAGAGATTGGTTTTCACTCAAACTGTATGGGAGAGAGAGAGTGTATGTGAGGATGAGGTGGAGGTGGTGGAGGTGGTGATAGAGAAAAACATGGAGGCGGAGGAAGAGAAGTGCAACCTGTTGAGAGCGTTAAGCATTTCAATTGTGACAAGAACAGAGAGAGCCATTGTCATGGGATGGAGATCAGAGAATATTCTACAATTCTCGATGTCATCAAACTCAGGATTATCAGTGGTACACTGCATATGATGACTCTAAGGAGGAAAGACAACAGGTGTTGAATGAATATTGTGTATTAATTGATACTGGAACTCAGTTTGTGTAACTTCAGTAACGAGGAATTCCAGAATTTTCATCAGAAAATTACTTTCAGAATAGCTCATCATCATCAGTACACAGCTCCTCAACTCTCCCACTTATCACACCTTCACACACTCACCAATTGGTAGAAAGAGACCTGCGGTCCTCCACTGTATAGAGTGAACCACCAGGTTGCTGCGGCAACAGTGGCCACACCCACATAAACACCAATAACGAGGTATCGTAAGAAGAGCCAGCGTGAGATGAGAGGGTCTTTAACAGAACGAGGTGGTTTATTCATGATGTCTACTTCAGGAGGATTGAATCCCAGTGCAGTGGCTGGTAGACCATCTGTTACTAGATTGACCCATAATAACTGGACTGGTATTAGAGCCTCAGGTAATCCCAGAGCTGCTGTTAGGAATATACTACAGTGGAATAGAGAGCAAAGGTGATATTATTATACCAGGCATAATTTTAGCATAATAGCAAAAATTCATAGCCGTACCTCGTGCATATGCACAAGATAAAACTGTTTAAACATGGCCTTCAGGGTCTCCAGAATACAGGAAGCTATTCACAGGTTATTTATAGAACCAACCATCCCTACTTGGTTTGAGGCAGCAGATCACTCAGTTATTATGTCAAATGGTGTTTCAGACAAGCATAATTAGAAGCATATAACCCACTTTAAGAGCATAACAGAGCCTTTTTCTAGCTTCAAAGCATAGCATATTCCACACATTCAGAGCATAATATTCACACAAGATAGAGGTAACCAAATGACGGATGGTTATAGAGAAGATGGTGATCAGACAGTAATGTTAATCCTCTTATAACCAGAGGAGGTGGAGAGGAGGTGGTGGAGTAGTGAATAAGGAAGTAGGAGAACCCTCCACCTCATCACACACTCACAACTCACACTCTCCACACACTCACTAGCCTCAGAGAATGGATGAACTCTACATCATTTCACCAATTAGACCACACCCACTAGCCACACCCACCTGACAACCTCTCCAATGTTAGATGATATAAGATAGCGAATAAATTGTTTAGTGTTGTTGTAGATGGCACGTCCTTCCTCTACAGCTGATACTATACTAGAGAAATTGTCATCAGCTAATACCATCTCTGTGAGAGGGACAAAAATGACATCATTTCACCTGCTATATTACATAGACATGATGTAATACCTGAGGCACTTTTAGCTACAGCAGTTCCTGAACCCATTGCAACACCAATTTCAGCTTTTTTCAGAGCAGGAGCATCATTAACACCATCTCCAGTCTGAACATAAAGAGTTACTCCACTAATAATAGTATATGACGGAGGTGTATTACCATTGCTAAGACCTCTCCTTCTTTCTGTAGGTAATCAACTATTTTACTCTTGTGAGATGGTTCAACACGTGAGAAGAGACGAGCATTAAGACAAGCCTGTCTTTGTTGAGATCCATTCATTGCATCAAACTCTCTCCCTGAGTATGACAACCCTAGATAGAGACAGAGAGAGGGGGAACTATGGATTTAAAGAAACCAATGGGGTAGACTAACCAGTACAATCTTCATCAGGACCAAAAACACCAATCCTACGACAAATAGCCTCCGCTGTTTCCTTATTATCACCAGTTATCACAATAACTCTAATTCCTGCTGATGAACATTCCTCAATTGACTGACGAACCTCTGTCCTGGGCGGATCCAACATTCCAACCACACCCACAAATGTCATATCACTCTAATTAGAGACCATCACACCCACTAATTAACAGGAGAGGTGGAGCAGTGGGTGGAGCCTACCTCATATTGGACAAAGTTTTTAGCATCTTCAAGATTCATTTCTTCAGGTCTACCAGGTTGTTCAACAGTGGCCAAAGCTAGACATCGCAGTGTGTCCACCCCTATTATTATAACAGATTATTAATTATTAAATGACTGGTTGATAGGGGCAACATCACCTGTGCCATATCTCTTGACTACATCAAGAATCTGTTGTTTGATATCAGGAGTTAGTGGTACACGACTTTCTCCATTGACTCTGACAAATGTACAACGCTCTAAAATACCTTCTGGTGCACCCTGTAGAAAGATAGCACAGAGTTAGAGAGATGAGGATAGTGGTAGTGATGGAGTTAACCTTAACAAACATGATAGGAGAAGAGCTATCACTAGTAGGTCTGCAGTAGACACTCATTGATTTCCTATCTCTGGAGAACTCCAGTGTAAACTCCTATACCAATAGGATATATGAACATATTATTGTCAGTAATAAAACAATATCAGACCTTCTTGAATTGTTCCTCTACAGCCTTGAGACAAGCAGTAGCTTTCTGAGACAGAGAAAGATCACTTCGTGCTAGACCTTGAACATTCAGTTTCTCAGCCAAAACTTTCAGAGCTACCTCTGTTGCTTCACCAACCTTCTCATAACAACGCTTCTCCTGGAAATCATGTAACACAAAATGATAATGGAATAGTTAAAATACCTCATTGTAAGCCAGTCCTGAATCATTGCAGAGTACACAAATGTTGACTAGTTCTGTCAGACAACCAGACAAATCCTTTCCTGTCACTGCCTTTCCTTCTAATGTACTATTAGTAGGAGATAGAGAGGAGAGGTTTAGCAAATTGTAAAGAGAAATAAGAGACTAGTACTCACATTTCTCCCTCTGGAAGGTAAGTTGAACCTGACGCCTCAAATTCATGGAATGAAGCCTTTTCTTCATTGACTTCCTTCACTATAAAGAACTGCACGAGGAAACAGGAGGAAATTGTGATATCAGAGTTAGAGGAGTATATCTTAACTCACTCGACTGACAGACATCATGTTAGTGGTTAGTGTCCCTGTCTTGTCAGAGCATATCACAGAGGTACAGCCAAGTGTCTCCACTGATGGTAAACTTCTAACAATTGCATTTTTCTTGGCCATTCTTCGTGTTCCTAACGATAACCAATTTGATCAACCCTATCATTAGTGTAATAATGATTGTAATGAACACAGACCTAGAGCCAGGCAGGTAGTGATGACAGCTGGTAGACCTTCTGGTATAGCAGCAACTGCTAGAGCTACTGCGATCTTGAAATAATAGATAGCTCCCTAGTGAATATAAGGAGAGATTAGTAGGAGGGGGGAAGGAGGCAGAGGAACACAAACCTTTAACCAAGATCCACCATGAACAGGATCACTGAAATGATTGATGTTAATGACCCACACAATGATACATATGATAGATATGACCTGTACAACAGAGAGGAAGTGAGAGGAGGTGGGTTGGTAATGCCTCAATGGAAGTGCTAAATTTTACAACATTTCACAAACCTTTGACAATTGTTCACCAAATTCGTCTAATTTCTGTTGTAGAGGAGTACGCTCCTCTTCGTTACTGGCCATCTCATCTCTAATCTTACCAATTTCAGTTTGTTGTCCAGTACCTACCACTACTCCTCTAGCCTTCCCTGATGCCACATTAGTTCCCTATTACCAGAGGAAGGAGGAGGAGGTGGTAGTAATATTCTATAATCTAATCCCTCACAGAGAATAAGATGTTTTTCTTGTCCTGGTTCACAGCCTTCTCATCAAGAATGGGATCAGTGTGTTTCAATACACTAACACTCTCTCCTGTTAAAATGCTCTGATCAATTTTTAGAGTTGTAGAATAGATCTTTGTCAGTCTAATATCTGCTGGTATCTTATCTCCAACTGAAACACAGGTCAGAGGTGAAATCTAACATTCGGACATCGAACTAACTCACTGGACACTTCCACTACATCACCTGGTACCAGTTCTCTAGCTCTGATTGAGGCCACACCCCCATTTCCTTGACGCAACACTTTCGCCATCTCTGGTTCGTACTCTTTTAGGGCTTCAATTGCTGACTCAGCATTTCTTTCCTGTATATTCAGAGGCTCTTGAATAAAATACAAAGTGGTGATGTATTGTGTAATCTCAATTAACCTGCCAAACTCCGACAGCGGCATTAGCCACTAAGATCAGTAGAATAACAAATGGTTCCACAAAGGCTGTGGTCATACCCTCAGCGTCCTCAAACCATGCCAGAACCTGGAATGGAATAGAGACTAGTCAGTAGGGAGTAGCTAAGAGACTAACAAATGAAATGAAGGCAGCTCCTAGCAATATCTGTGGTAATAGATCATTAAACTGCTCCAGGAACAACTTGAGGAGAGATTTCTCTGAGATAGAAGAGGAGGAAAAGAGAGGGGGAGAGATGGTATGTAATGACAGACCACATTCCATTACATGTTAGTGTACATGAAGACAGGAAATGCCAGCAAGGGAGGATGGTGTATTAGAAACATTGACAAACAACTTATCTCGCTTCATTACCCTATCTCAGTAAACAGATATTATAACAAACAACAGGATGAGATGGGTGTTAGTAAACTGAGTCAGACCAAATGAGTAAACTAAAACCAATGTATTCTGTAGGATAAGGACTTACTGTCTTCTGCAGGAAGCTCTGTACCAGATCAACAGCAGTTGAGAGTGGCAGGGTTAATGGTGTGTATATGAGAGAGGGAGAGAAGGTGGCATAAGTTATTTATTTAGTCGGTAGAACACACACAATTATGTTTCATTGTCAAATTGAGGAAGCACAGGAACATCTCTACACTGTACCAATTACTCCCAGCTCCGCCCCCACGGCTAACAGTAACACCTAGTAGACGTAACTCGCAACGTATCATCTTCTTATACGCCACTGGGTCATGAAACGCTATACTATTCTATATCCTTTCAGAAATCTAAAAACTGACAAGACGTGCACGTCGCAGCAGCGGAAGTAGCACGTTTTCCACTCAGATCGAACTTACCATTATGACCAAACTTTTGCCGCTGTTTTACTACCTCAGTTGCACTTAGACCGTTAGCCTCTGTCACTGAAAAATGTTCTAACACCTCCTCTACCGTCTTAGTGTACGCTTTATCCATATTTCTCCTCGCCACCTTGCTTACACCGGACGGACGCTAGAGCTAGAGTTTGTGGTGGAAATCCTTTTATCCGCAGTCTCGCGATACCATGCGCCAATTTACTCCGCGTTTCTCCGTAATCCTTCAGTATTCTAACCTCCACGTGTGACGAACGGAAATGCTCATGCGCCAATCAAAATGTAAAACGTATCACGGGCGGTAGGACGGGAAGTTATTAATCAAAAATATACACAAAAGCAACAGACAACTCAGAATAATAAACTGGCAGAAGCGGGTTTAATCAAAAATTCATCTACAGGTCATCATCGTCATCTTCTGCGTCAGGCAGAGCAGTTTGTGCTGCTACCTTCAGTTCATCCTCATACTTCTGAGCCAATGATGGATCCATCTGAACCTCTGGTGGTTCTAATGCCGGCATCTCTACAAACTCTAGGTTGGGGTCTCCTGTCAGCTTGCGAGCCAGCCAGAGAAATGGCTTTTCAAAGTTGTAATTACTCTTTGCACTGATGTCGTAATACTGCATCATTTTAAACAGACAAGATAGTAATAATTATTCCTAAATCAAAATTGTTATTTTACCTGGAGATTCTTTTTCCTATGGAATATGATGCTCTTTGCCTTGACCTTCCTATCCTTGATATCTACCTTATTCCCACATAAAACAATAGGAATATTATCACAGACTCGGACTAGATCACGATGCCAATTAGGGACATTCTTGTATGTCACTCTGGCTGTTACATCAAACATGATGATAGCACACTGCCCCTGGATATAGTAGCCATCACGAAGACCACCGAACTTTTCCTGCCCTGCTGTGTCCCATACATTGAATCTGATTGGACCACGGTTAGTATAGAACACCAGAGGATGGACTTCAACACCCAGTGTAGCTAAGAAAACAGTTCATCACTGAGTCAAGGTCTTTGTCGGAAATATTTACTAACCGACATATTTCTTCTCGAATTCTCCAGTCAAGTGTCTCTTGACAAACGTCGTTTTCCCCGTACCTCCATCACCAACTAGTACCAGCTATAGGGAAAGATTTTTCCAATTAATGCGCGCTATCAAATTAAAATGATTAAAAAAGGTCTCTATGGATGGAGAAGACATTACCTTGAAGGTAGCCACAGGCTGAGTCGCCATTCTAAACTGCCTGCAAGAGAAAGAGACGGTAAAGAAGCAGAAAACAACAAACTCAGATATCGAACGAAATGCTTTTATTTCTGTACGTAATGAACAACTTTTTGTATCTTTTAGTAAAAACGACTGTCTTTCTTGAAGTCACAAACAATGCAGAACTGAAGGATTAAGCTGACTCACCGCGATTTGACTGGATTACCTCAGTGACTCAATCTTCTCCTGACTCGATCGGGCCGTTCAAAACCAGTTTCGGGCGGTTTTCTCGCAATACACTGCGCATGCGTATTGACAAAACTAGGAAAATTTCGCAACCACATCATCACCACACAACTACATAATAATAAGCACACAATACTAATGAGATTGTACAAGTTTTCTCATAATAGATATGCTCTGATGTCTGTAACTTGAGCCAAAATGATTCCTACACATGAAATAATGAAAATATGCCATGCCAAATATGATGTGGTGTACCAGTGATTGAGGTAGTGGAAGAGAAGATAAAGTTGACTGCGAATATCAAACCCTTCAGTTTTAGGAATGAGTTGATGATAAGAAGAATAGAATTCTGAAGAAAATCCTCCAAACATGGTAGTAATGGCTAGATCAAACTCATGATGACCATAAAATGATGCTGGATCATATGCAACTATACACATAACACAATGATATAAAGATGACAACATGAGATCCTACCGACCAGGAGTAGTGCCTACTTCACCAGCATTACCAGTCCAGAGGTCACCATGTAGTAGAGATGGCTGAATCACAATTCCTTTGAACATTGCTGGAATACATCTCTGTAACTGTGACCACAGCTCTACAGCCTCTCTATCACCATACTATATAACAACACAGATAGTAACCAAGGTTACTAATGATATCATTGACTCACATTTCGTTCTATTAATTCCATCTGTTTTCCAAGTCTATTCTGACAATAGAATTCCTAAGAGAGTTGTGATTAGAGGGGTGTCCCTGTAATAGTGAGTACTAACCACCCAATTGTGTTTCCAATCATTAGGCATTGGTAATAGTCCACAACAAGTGTCACAACTGAACCCAAACTTCCTCACAGTTTCCATCTCACTACTCCCAACTCTCTCTCCTCTTGATTCTCTCTCTGGTATCAGATTATGAAGATGTAATCTATAAACAATAATACATTATTAATCTTGTAATTAAAGGGGCACCTGGCAAGATCTTGACCAAGTCTGGCCTGCTGTTTACAAAGACTTTGAATACTGAGATGTTCCATGGCAAACAGCCAGCCTACTCCTGGGCATTCTACCACCTGTGACAGATTCCATGATACTAACACATGATATAGTCACCTTCAGTGGTCTGGGGACACGTAGAGTGTTAGTATTCAAGATGGCTTCCAGACTAGCTGATTCTCCTTTGAACATTACTTCTGCCTACACACACGAGGTGTATTGAGCCACGCCCACTTTCTTCCTACCTCATTCTTCGTGTTCTGTTTAATAAACACTGGACCAGAGTCAGTCTGGTAGCTCTGACCATCACTAATACAACCTCCTCCACCTCTCCCTAGAGGTTGCAACTCTCTTGTTGAGAGCTCGGTACGAAGAAAATTCTTCAGAGACATACGGAGTAAGTATACGGAATTCACGTGTAGCGTAACCGGAGCCGCGGTTTTGGCGGGAAATTATTGTTTGTGAGAAAAAGAAAAGGGTGAGTGAACGGCCGCTTGGGGAAGATGGTGGATGCTCTGTCGACATTCCCTGCAATGACAGGGGAGCACGCTCGTGTCCTGGAGCGACTGAAACAGCTAACGGCATGGCAACAAGCGCAGCAAGAGAGACTGCGAGCTCATCAACAGTTACAGATAGCTAGACTACAGGGAGGAGGAAACAGCTCTTCTCCTCCTCGGCTGTCACTATTAGAACTGTCTTCACCATCTCACACCACTATGATCAGAGATGAGAAGGAGGAAGAGGAAGAAACTAGCAACAATGACTCAGGGTTAGAAACTGGTTGCCATGGCAGTGAGATAGAGAGTAGGCTACGGACTCCATCATCAATAACTGATGAAGATAGACCAATACATCCTGGGCTAGGTCAGTCAGACAATGAGAGACCTCAATAACTGATATACTCTGTGTCCAGGAGAGAGAGATACATTTGAAGAGATGTTAGAGAGACAACTAAAACTACATCCATCAGACCAGGTATATAACTCCTACATATTTGCAAGTTAATAAAAATTCTCCAAATTTAAAAGTGTGCAGTGCTCATGTGATATCTTTTATTAATGATTTTACTTAAAGGCCACTGCATCACAGCAGAAACACAAACCACACCCATTTTTGAAACGAGGAGAGGGACTAGCTCGATTCGGCAGGGTTCAGAGGTCACTATGGCCCAGGAGGAAGCAGGAGAAAAAGTGTCCTCAGGTCCATTCGGCCAATGAAATGGATTCTAACTCATCTCACAGAATGTCATCAAAGGAAAATAGAGGTGGTAGGCATCAATTAGGAAATCAGTTTTCTAGTGAGGAATCATTCATTATTAGAGGATGTCAGAGATTTCAGGTCTGATTTGAACACATTACTACTCCACAATTATTTTATTCTTCATCTGAATATAGCAAGAAGCAGAGGAACTAGTGGAATTTGAAAAACTTGAGGCTGCTGCTCTGAACACCTCCTCTCTCTCCCAGTGTTCAATGGTGGTGGCTGGTATGCTGAAGAAAGAAAGTTCAAGTCATGATCCTAGTGATGGTGTAGTAGAAGAAGAGAAGGAGGAAGACCTTGATACAACACTAACTCCATCACAGACCACAGAGATTGATGGAGAGAAAGAAGTAATTGAATCATTAGCTGCGGGAATGGTGTTCAGTGATGAGGAGGAATGGAACAGCTTCTCACAATCTCCTCCACCTCCTCTTGCTCCCCCAGAGGTACAGGTATCAAGCAGTGGGTCTAGTTCTCCTTGGTCATCTCCTAACAGACAGAACTATACATCTAGCACTCCTCTGAACCCTTCTCCTCAGCCACCATCTCATCCTGAGGAGAGAGAACTATCTCCTCCTTCCAGTTTAACAACTCAACTATTCCCTGCTCTAAAATCACAACCTGTACTACCAGCCAAAGAGGAAACCACACCCACTGCTGCCACACCCCCTCGTTATCCTAACGAACAGGAAGTGAAAGAGAAATTGGCTCAACTGGAGTTTGAAATTAATAAATTTCGTAGACTTAATCTTAATTTGGAACAAAAGAGCAAAGCAAAGGAAGATGTAAGTACCTACTCCATAACCTTGTCATGCTATGGAAACCCTACTATATAGTGGATAGTAGACTATTTTTGTCCATTAATGAGGGGTTTGTTTAATTAAACAGGAGGTGAAACATTTGAAGATGGAAATTAAAGAGTTCCATCATCAGATGGAGCTAGAAATGAAACAATTTGAACAATACAAGAAAGAGGAGACTAACAAATTAAAGTAAACAATAAAATATGAAAATTGTATGTTAGTTTGTATTGTATAGGAAGGAAAGGAGAGTATTTGAAGCCTATGTAATGGAGAGGAGGTCTGGACAAGAGAAGAAAGATAGAGAAGAAATTGAGAAGTTAAGATTACAGGTAAGATTGGAGACTAAAAATGGGTTAGTACCAGTTTAAAACTGTACTAAATTGGTTTATAACTGGTGTAAACTGGTGTTTAATAACCAGTTTATGACATGATTTGTATTGGTGTGGCAGGTAAGAGAATTAGAAGAAGAGATTGCAGCAAGAGAAGAAAGATGGCGGTCAGCAATGGGGAGACAGAAACAGCGAGTCACTGCTCTAGAAGATCAAAATAAGGAGTTACAGGCTGATCTGAGAATGATGGAGAGAGAGAGATTATCGTGGTGGCAACAACAGGTATTAACTAACAGTTCTAGTAATAGCCACCACTCAGTTTGAGTAATACAGCTTGAGATGAAACGTCAACAAACACCCTCTCCTCCTCCTCCTTCTCCTCCACCACCACCACTACATGTAGCAGCTAATACAGCATTAAGTAAACCTCGACTAGCAGTGAAACACAAACCAAAGTCTAAAAGAGCTGAAAATGCAAAATCTGCTCCAGAAACAGACACAAAGCCTTGCAATCAACCGATAAAGAAAGAAGAATACTCAGCAAATGATAAAATTGTTGAAAACGAAAAGAAAGAATCTTCTCCACTGACTATTGTAGAAGTTGTTTCTCGTGACCTTTCACCTCCTGACCTCTGGAGTGGCAGTGATACTGGCTCTGATATATCTGCTCTTGCTGATGATATTGTTGAGAGAGTTGTCGGCTCTAGTGGAGGAAGAGAGAATGAGGAGAGAGGTCAAAGTACACAGGATAAAGAAGTTAAGAGTGTATGTGTGAAAAGTGTAAGATTTGCTCCAGAGGTTAAAGATGATGATGAAAGAGATCAGGAAACAGTGGAGGAGAATGGCTCAAAGGTTACAGTATGTTCCAATGGAACAAGAAAGATTGTGAGTAGAGATGGTGACATATCTCTCAATTTTACCAATGGAGATACCAAACACATCAGACCTGATGGCACCATTGTAAGATACAGTCTCTCCCCTGGCTGTAGTAATGATATTATTAAATCATGTTAGGTATATTTCTACAGTCAGTCTCAGACCACTCACACCACACACCCTGATGGTGTGCAGCAAATAGAGTTTCCAAAGTAAATCATTCTCTCCTTGACTCCAATTTATTATCTTTGTTTCCTCTCAAGCCATCAGACAGAAAAAGTATATCCAGATGGCAAGAAGGAGGTGAGGTTTCCTGATGGTACTGTGAAGACAGTTGAGCCTAGTGGTGAAGAGAAAAGTGTGTTTGCTGATGGTACCATTCAGAGACTACTATTAGATGGTAGTAGGGAAATACAGTATACCAATGGACAGAGAGAAATACATACAAACCAGTTCAAGGTAATACCAATCTTATCTACAATTGTATAGCTATTGAATGAGAATCCAACAGAGAAGAGAGTATCCTGATGGGACAGTAAAGACAGTATATCCAGATGGTCGTCAGGAAACTAGATATTCCTCAGGCAGACTTAGAGTTAAAGACTCATCTGGTACTGTTCTTATTGATAGCTGGCATCAGACGCACATTATGCCATTATTATCAGAACACAATAAATAATTCATTAACACAATTTAGAATATAATTTTTGTATTTTAGAGGTGATATTATTGTTTCAGACTGCCTGAGTTCTTGTTATGTACCACTGTTGTTCTATTGAGTGACAACAATACCTACAGACAGTGGTATACTACATGCAATAGTTAGTGGCGAATTGGTCTCTGACCTTATTTACTAAATCCAGTTCCATATTCCTTGTCAAATGAACTCTGACCCCTACCACATGTCCATTCTTACATTCCAATATTCCAAAACACATTCCAACACCCTCATCCCATACTGCATTACATCTACCATCTGTATTAAGAGTGAGAGCTGAGGTGGGTGTGGCTATGGCAATAATTACTAACCATCTTTGGACTGGCAATGAACTAGATTAGAAGGAGAGATGAGAATTACATCATCTACAGTACCTAATTCTCTGTACAGTCTGCTATTAATGACCTCCTGGCCCAGTCTCTCTGACAATACACATCTCTCCACTAACATTAATATCAATTCATCATTTACTATTACAATATTGGTTCAAACCTGATGATAATGCAGTGCAGATAACACTTTGACAAATTGAACACATCCTTTCCTAATTAATGCACACCAAGTTATTTTCACATGCTTAGTTATGGCTTACATTCAGACCACACCCACTACTTCGTGAATCATCAATATAGACGACTCCTTTCCTTCTGGCCAATCTTGTATTGGCTCTTATTTTCCTGAGTGGTGTGACTGACTTCATCATCTTACCATCCTCAATAATAACTGGTTGCCGTGGAGACAGTGGTGGTGTTGTATCATTATCATCAGTAGTAGGAGCAGTAGTGACATCTATGTTAGTATTGGGAATTGAAGGAGATGGAGACTGTGTTTTGGGTTGTACTGAGGTTGGAGTAACTGAGGACTCAGTAAAGAGAAGAGGAGATTGAGTCATAGAGGGAGTAGTAGGAGTAGGAGCAGTAGGAAGAGGTGGAGGAGATGACTCTACTAGAAGAGTAGACTCAGCACCACTCTCAACACAAGTGATTTCAACTGAGTCATTCAATTCACTTTTCTCTGTCCTTGAGTGAGGCTGACAGCTACTAGCAGTAGGAGCAGTAGTAGAATTAGGATATCTGAAAGACCTCCTCAGTTGAGATATGACATTAGAGAGAGTAGGAGAGGAGGGAGTAGCAGTTGATGGTGTACTGGTATTAAAGGGAGGTTTCCACTTAATTTTACCATTCTGTCCCTGAGTCATTGGAGTGTTACATACTACCGAGTGATGATGAGAAGAGAGAGAGGGAGAGAACTGTAGCTTGCTAGTAGAGAATGAGAGATTAGATAAATCAAACTTCTTATCTGTACAACTATACAATAATGAAGAGGAGAGCTGGGATGTAGTAAGTATACCATTCATGTGATGAAGTCATTCTCTTTGAGAAAGCAGTCAATTCATTCATTGCAGATCTGAAGTTCATTTCATGCAACAGACGCTTTCTAATCCATTTTGATAGTCCTGTACCATTGAATGGATCTCACAATAATATGTACTGTGCCTTTAGAATAGGCTACAATACAGTCAGGGGCTACCAGTACCTCGAGTATATCGAAGACCTTTACTAAATCTGTCATCTACCAGGACCAGAGCCCCCCAGTCATCTCTGAAACCACACCCACTTAAAGGTCAGAAGTCATGAGAAGATTGAAACAAATAACCTGTGTCGTATGCAGCGGCCAAGAGCTTGGTTGATAGCTCTAAATGCCTGAATATCATACCATTCACTGCCACTCAACAGACCTCTGCTTCTACAATATTGATTATTATACTCTCTCTTTAGCTCTACCTGTGGGGTGTGGCAGTGGGTGTGGTCTACTACTGAGACAACACCCATACCTGTTTGTCTTTAATACTGGGGAAAGGAATACCGACCTACAAACACAGGACTAAGGTAATGATATGTCAGTGAGAATGAACTAACAGTAATAACAGCTCTAGCATTGTGGTCTGAGAAATCAAGTCCTTCACTGACTTTCCCTCGACA
>JAODVQ020356120.1:0-11602 GCA_025400075.2 Phenganax stokvisi | reverse complement strand
TGGACTATATACGGAGACAGGAGGTATTATTAGGCGTTGCTGAAATAGAAAGGATTTGTTTTAGCTCAGTAGAGGATTGGATATTTAAGGATTTATTTTCGATGCACCTAGCTAGATACAGAGCTAATAGAAATAATGGAGCTATGAAACAATGAAAAAGTATTACATTGCATTGTATTTTACAGGAGATATTGTAATATCCGATGGTTCAGTGGACTATAATCCCGTCACACAAACATTTACTTGTATCTCTACTGGTGGACCAGCTACTAATGTTAATTGGACCAGAGACTCCATCATCCTCAATGGAGAAACCAACAAGACAGTGTTGAACGACCCAGTTACTGCTAACTATACTCACACTCTCACTCTGACCAATGTTCCTAGTGGCATTTACTCTTGTACTGTCTGGAACAATAAACCATCTTCAGATTCTGCTTCTATCGCCATAGCTGGTATGGTAATTGATTCTGTTCAGCTACACTTTGGAGCACATAAGCTAGGCTTAGTTTTAAGGCAAGCATGTGCATTTAGCAGACAACTAGCTATATTATTATACAGGTAAGAATACAAGTAGAGGAGGTTGCAATGGAGTTAAAATAATTTTGTGCTCAACTCATAAAAATGAGTATGGCATAGCGTCTTTTACGCAAGTCCACCCACTCACCCTGCGTAAAATGAAGCGGTAGAATAATCTATTATTGCATTCCTCAGTCCTCAGTAGTGCTGAAACCGCAATTGCGCGCGAGAGTGTGTGCATAGAGAGTTCCGTTGACTCGTGTATATACCACAGGGCATCGGATTCAGCGCTACAAAAAGAAGCTTAGAAAATTAGCTAGCGTAGATATTAATAATGGCGGTCTCTGCCGCTTTGAGCGCTACTCTGTTCTTCCTCTTCTCCTGTCCGCTAGTTTACTGTGGACTTCCATCTATCCCAGTGACAGGTAAACGCCGTCGATCCCCCGTTGAAACTCAGCTCATAGTAGCGCAATTTATTCCTCGGGTGTAATGCTCGATTGAAGTTTCTTGCGTTTTGCAGGTCACAACTTCGTCATTAACGATGTGAGCTACCCTGCCCGCCCAGTTGGTGCGCCGCAATCATACACGGCCGTCTATGTCATCGCAGAGATGGACCAGGAGCTTTCAGTTCTATGTGCGCACAACGTATCCGGCGTCTCTACCGTGCAGTGGTTTCTTATCTCTGATGACT
Source organism: Phenganax stokvisi (assembly GCA_025400075.2). Classification (NCBI taxonomy): domain Eukaryota; kingdom Metazoa; phylum Cnidaria; class Anthozoa; order Malacalcyonacea; family Clavulariidae; genus Phenganax; species Phenganax stokvisi. The sequence goes on along the minus strand of JAODVQ020356120.1, from coordinate 10,392 downwards.
CCGAACCCATTCCTGCTCCAACCGGCGGCGAACCATCGCAGTTTCCCCGGGAAGGAAACACTCTATGGTACGCTGAAGGACCAAATCTGATCTTTATAAACACCGGAGTGGAACTGGAGGGAGTGTACCGATGTGAAGTTGGAGAATCTGTGTTACTGTTAGATATTCAACTGACATTCGGTAAGCTCACGTGCAGGCTATTTATAATAAGTGTACATAGCTAATTAAAAGCCTAACTCTGAAGACTGATGCCATCTTTAGGTGTACCAAGGGCTAAGTTCGTATTGTACAAGTGGAGTGATTATTGATTCTTTTAATCCTGCACTAGCTACAGAGTATTCATAGAGTAACAGGATCAGCTATTCAACTAGTATAGGAAACACTGGGTTTGGTCATGTTTCACACTACACTGGAGGGTGTGTAGCCCTAGGATATCACCTCTAGACTTAGTACATTCTCTGTGTGGGTGTAGAACACTTCATGGTGGTAATTGTTGAGCTGATACATAATGAATTTCAGTAGAGTGTCAGTAGATTAGTATAGTAGCCTTACCTATAATTACACAGGAAGTGCTTAGCTGTTTCCTGTGTTACCTAGCAATATGGGTTCAGAACTCATTATGCTTACACATTCCTTATGTGTAGACCCTGTGACCCATGACTTCCTCTCTGTTCCCTGTCCAGTTAGGGTGGTCCATTTCCTGTGCCTACTGGGCCCACAAAGCCCGAAGCCCAGTCACACCCTGTAGTGCAATGGTGTTCCATAACTCATACATGCTAATCAGAGAGATATTTCGCCATGCATTCATACTCCTCCTCCCTTATCCTTATAATATTCCTTCTCCTTTCACACCTTCCTCAAAAACTATTTCAAACTCTATTGTGTCTCTTTTGCAGAAAATCCTTACCTGAGGATTCCCGATGGTAGTAATTTCACAAGAACGATGATCGTGGACTCACTTGACCTGGTAGCCTTCAGTAGATACGCAGATCCTGTGACAATGAGGAACGCAGCTCCACCTGTTGAATCTATATCAGCTGTTACAGTTAATGGGAACATGAATCTTACTATTATTTCAGCCAATGAGAGTAATGTTAATCCCTACCAAACGTAAGCATCAGTTGTTTCTTCCACTATGCCCTGTTCACAATTAGACCAAAAAAACCAGTTTATTTCATGCCTGTATAATCGTGGCTTTATTTTATGTTTTTTTTATCAACAGCATTTATCAAGTTACACGTCCAGAATCACTTGTAAACGATAGAATTATATTGAGTGGATTGGGGGTTTCATCAGTTGTATACACAATATCAGTTGAAGGTTAGTAATTTATTAATACTAGGTGTGCATGTGCAGTGTAAGAGCCTCACAGTAAATTTGATATTGTTAAGATATGCATGTTTTAAAGCCAAATGCTTAGTTATGTCTTGTTTTTCTCCATCCATACTTTATTGAGAGTTCACCAAGTTCCCAACAAAAGTGCTCACCTTTGTTTTCTTTTCCCCTTCTTTCCCCTTCTTCCTCATCCTGTTACACCTCTTGCTACTCTTCCTCTTCTTCTTTTCTTGAAGATATTTATGGAGATTTCCCAGAGCTAACACTAGTCACTGAGGGCGATAAAGTGGTGCTCAATTGCACGCCGACGCAACCTACAGCCTCTGTGGAATTTTCAGCACCTCCTGTCAGCCCACCAGTTCCACAAATTGGGAATCCCATATTTAACTTCACTGCACTGGTGATATACTCTGGGTTGTACCTGTGCACTGCTTTTGATAGAATCGTACGATCAACCCTTCTTGTAGTATTTCCTGACGAAGGTATATATTATAATATGAAACATCACACTAAGACATTTAAAAAAGAGAACACTGTAAAAAACCAAGTATAGGTTTGGAACATGTATGCACTCCACAGTAGTAAGTCTAAGTGTACATTAATACAGAGTGTTATAATACTATAGGTCTAAGTGAGTGTGTTACCACTAATAGCTAGTTATTGGACGATCAGCTATAGAGGGGTGTCTGGGTTTCACTGGACTATATAGTTACTTGCTTGCTCAAAGAGGATATTAGAATACCACTTTAAACCGTTCCAAATTTTCTTATCCTGCCATTTTTGCAGCGACTGATCGGGCATTCTTCGATGGAATTAATAATGTTATAGTTCCTGATGGCTACATTTTCCTGAATGCCCCACAATCTGAGTCGGGTATCATTGCTCTATGTGTATATCGAGGAGAATCTGTATCATTTACCTCTGAGAATGACACAGTGAGTCTCTTCATTATATAAAGGTTATACTATTTCATACTACCATATATCTGGAATTCTTTGTGTTTGTTTATTTCGTGTAAATTTTCTGGTGTTTATTTTTGCCGTCTGCACAAAGTGGCTGAAATTTTTTGACAGCAAACATTTCCCGATCTACAGTATTCACATTTTGTAACCTAATTAGAGAGCTGAAAGCTCTAGTGAGTTGTAATTTTTTCAATCTGTCGCCCTAGATCACAGAATACTTTAGGAATGAAGAAGACGAGTTCAGTTTCGGAGTTGGCGAAGACGTGGTGAGGTTGATACATGGAGAGGAATTCATAGGAGTAACTCTTTTCCCCACCCGTATGAGCTATGAAGATACCATCACCTGTACATCTGACAAATCTTCATCCACCGTTAGAATAGTAGCAGGTATAACGTAAACCCATATTTTTAGCGATCTCTTTAGCTCTTAGCTGCCTAATACTTTAGTGTTAACGTTTCCTTTCCAATAGCTGCCTCATATTAGCATGCCTCATATTTCAGCATGTTCATACAGTTACCCACTGATGTATGGATAAGTTCATGCTTCTTATATTAGCCTATGAACCTGCACAATATAATAATAAAGGGCATGCGCTATAAGAGGGGGGTTACAGGATTTATAGACATTGATCTTTGCCCGCCTTTTCAAACCCACCCAACTTGATGAAACATTACTGTGTCAATGTTTGATTCCATTGAAATTTCACTTGTGTATTTATTGTGACCACAGCTAGCCAGCTTAATGGGGCCCTGAGAGACATAGGCAAGATGTAAATAGCGTGACCTTAACATTTAGCACTCTCCTATACAACAAAATATGTAGATTGAATAGCAAATTTCTGCCTCATGGAACACAGACATATTTCTTAACATGATATCCTAGTGTTCAACTGAGGAGGTGCAATAGTTAGGCAGTAGTTGTGTCTCCAGGTCTTCAAATTGTTGTGTTGAAATTATTTGTGTTTTCATAACAACTCAGTGGGGGAGTGTAGGTTAAGGTGCTACAGTGGGTCAACTAATAGCATCCCTTGTTACCCTGCAAACCAGAGGTATATACCAAGCATGCCTAGAAATGTTCTGGTAGTTGAATGTCTTAGCAGGCATTAACAACCCAGCTGTTTTTGCATTATACCACTTGTATTTGCACTTCCTACAGCCACGGACGTTGTTGAAGTGAACGGGGAAAGCTCTGTGACAATTGACTACGGAACACCATACAATATCTCATTTCTCTTTGTCTCAATTTTCTCTGAGGCGGTACTAAGGAGAAACGGACAATTTTTCAATCGTATCTCAACTCGTGATCCAAGCAATTCTCAGATTCGTAATTATTTGGTGGATGGACTGTCCTCTGACACGGGAAATTATACATTGACGGCTGAAACGGAGGGTGAGTTCAACACATAATGGACTTATCAGCAATAAACCCTTGGAATCTACATTCCACCATTAGCTGTGTGTACTTCCTTAGTTAGAGACCAGCCAATATTACTATGTGTGTTCTATGGGCTCAGAGACCAGATATTAATGTGTATTCTATGGGCTAGAGACTTATATATATGTGCTCTATTTAATCTAGTAGCATGCTTCAATAAGGCATTCCTTGTTCAGAGGTTCTACTAACACCCAAAAAGTGTTGTCATTGGTCAGAAGTCATGTGACCAGCAATAAATATAGCTATAATATATTTTATCAACTATTGTATTCTATTATTTTTATTATCCTTCAGTTGGTGATCGTGCCAATGCTACCCTAGAACTCATAGTGAGGGGTGAGTTACTATGATACCACCCTAACACAGTTAAACCTGGTTCACAATACGATGCTGGTGTGAATGTTACAAATGCAACCTAGTAAGCATTACACACTGGGAATAATCTTTTATGTTTGAAATGCTCTGGTCGCTGGGAACGAGCACCGTGACACTGGGAATAGAAAAACTTCCCATTCCCAGCGTCATCGGTGTCATCAGCAATGTCGATGGAAGATGCTTTGCTCAGTACACTTGTGTCAGTGTCGTATTGCAAACCAGCCTTTAAAATCACGTTATCTATTACAATTGTACTACCCTGATACTAACAGTTTGATAGATGCAAGTTAATAAAATAGCTACTACGTATATAGCAGTCAATCAAACTAGTCGTACTTGAGAGTTTAATTTTTTTCTAATGATTTGGGCACATCAGTTGCCATAATAGCCAAGAGCTATGTAATTTTATATCGTTTAACCACTTCTACTTCTACTCTCAATAGTATTGGCTAATTTGATTCTACTACTTGTTTGACATAGCAACACAACATTTAAAAATAGTGATAGGCCCTGTTCATAGTTTGAAGTACGTTACTTGAATCCAATTCTATCCTCAAGACCCTCCTCCTATACCTAGATGTACACACAATATTGTTAACTATAGGCTTTATAGTCATGTTCTCTCAATCCTCAGCACCTGAGTTGACTGTGACTCCTGATATGACAGTCAACGAGGGAGATACGTTCATCCTAAACTGTTCCATCGGTGTCACCAACAGAAATATCAACTACCGGTGGCAAACTACAGCGGTTGTCTTCCAAAGTGGTCCAACTGTCACTATTAGCGAGGCGACAGGCTCTAATGAGGGGATATACATATGTAATGTATTTGAAGGTGAAAATGTTCTAGTGGCGTCTGCCTCAACTACTGTTAACGTCACTACCAGTAAGCTATTTTTTCAATTCTCTTGCTATGTATATTATAATATGTGCTGTGATACCATAATAATATAATGAAACCCTGCTCATATGGTCATTATGTATGTATGGCATGATAAAGGAGCTATTACGCTTTGCACAGTTGATATGGATAAGTTTACCTTATCGACTACAGCCCTGCCCAGTAGCTCTGAGTAGACCACTCTCTCAGTCTGTGTCGTATCGTTAGTTTGAGTCCCATCCAGGGCAGCTAATTTTCCTTTGGAAAAAGCTGTTCTGGGTGTGTTCTTTGTGTATTTTTCTTGCCTTGCTTCATCTATTGACTCATGTGTGTCCTAACTAATTCAATGATATTTTTATGTCAGGGGTTGATAACTACATATCCAGGTTAAGGACCAGAGCTGATGTCCCATATAGAGAGGTTCAATGTACTTATCATGCCATTGCCGTGTTTGTCAGTTGGCTAGTACATTATGTACAGACAAAACCCTCTAAGAACTAAAGCACTTCATGTTTAATGCAGTGTTACTGTGTACATTCCAATTGCCTTACCTTCCTGTACTGTGTACCCTACAGTAACCATATATATGGTCAAAAACCCCAGTAAAGCTTCACTACAGCGTGCCATGATAATATATTATTAAACATGCGATGCTATAAAAGAAACCATATTGTTAATTCATTAGTCTACTAACCTCCTACGCACACACCAATAAAGTTTGCCTAGCAACAACCAACAGAACTACCTACAAATTTCTTGTCCTTTGGATAGAGGTTTTTCTACCATAGAGTGTGCTTTATTGGAGGTTTCATTATGAGCTATTCTATCGAGCTATAGACCCTCCTCCTACACGCTCGGTATTCACACACATGGAAAGAATCTAAGGCAAAGGAAGAGGGTCTGGCTTGATAGACTATTATAAGCTGGAGTAATGTTTTTTGTTGTGTCTAGGTTGTCCTGAGGAATTGTCCGGAGGGATACTGTGGGGTAAGGTTCTGGAGACCAACCTTACTACAATGCCTTGTCAAGATGCTGACAGCAGATTTAGGTATGTATGTAGTGATATACTGCATGTAGCACATTGTAAGTAGATGGGTGTTCCTCTCTCTTAGTAGTATGGCACATCCCTTACCACAACTACTCATGATTTTAGCCACAACTAAACTGGTTTTACCAACGACTAAACTGGTTTTACCACATATCTATTGCATATGTTACCCATAGCGCTCAAATTCTCAGTTTTCACTCATCCAAAGTAACCACCACTGTACCTGAAGTCTAGGCAGAGCAATAATAATACATATATTTTATTTAGGGCCTAGTGTTGCACAAAGTTCACACCCCTTAACTGATCCCCCTTCTTTCTCTTCCTCTAGCTCGGTTGTTCAAGTGATTCGACAGTGCACTCCAAACGGTTGGGCAGATCCTAACTTTTCTGGCTGCACACTGGCTTCAGATGAACAGGAGACCTTTGCCATTTTTTCTCTCCACTACCTTCTGCAGGGAGGGAATGAAACACAAGTTAGAGTCAATGCTGACATCTTACACGAAGAGGTGGGTGAAAATTTGCTTGTTTATGCTGAATGTGTGTATGATTTTCTTTTTCAGTTGGATATGGTCGTGAGCAGAGCTGTGGGTAGAGACCCTTTTGACTCGTCAGATCTGGTGTTTTTCCCAAGTGATATTGATGATTCAGATGATGGAATCTTTACCATAATGCGTCTTTGCTACACACTAAATTTCAACCTCACAGAGTCTGAGGTTAGACTCATCTCATCCTTACTTCACTGTGAGACAACCATTAATCTTCCAAACTCAACCATCGTACTTCAAAGAACCAGAGGAGACACTTTTGCCTTCACTCGAGCAGGTTTGGTACTATGCCATTCATATTAGATGAAGACTATTGCATATTAGCATTAAAAATTGGCTGTTTGAACGAATAGGTCGACTTGCTACGTGGAATTAAACATTTTCTAGGTAATAGCACTTCCTCCTGCTTGCAAAAGCATTTCTGTTCAGTGAGAATGAAAGTTCTAATGCTGTTAAACTTGATCTAACAGTTGCTGTATGTTCTTTTCAGATATTTGTCAGTGTGAACCATCTCGACTACCCAGTAATGGTATTTTAATTGATATACCTATTCGTGAACCAAGGAAGAAGAGGCAGGGAGAAGAAGAGTGTGTGTATTTTGGTGGTATTCAGGATATCTGTAATGGAACCACTGCTTCTCCTTGCAACTGTACAACTACTGATTGCCAGGTTTGAGTTTCTGATTATAGCCTGTTCCTTACTCTATTCAACACACTTTGCCCATAGTTTTCATGCCTCTCCTCTCACCTTTATTACCAACTCATTATTCCTTGACATTTTCAAGTGTAATGACAAACCTTTTTTCCCACCATTCTTCTTCTTTCCTTCTCCTCCTCCTCCTCCTCCTCCACCTCTTCATCCTCCAGTGCTCCAGTCCCTATGTAGGTGATGGAACAATCTGTTCACTAGATGCTGATGGTGATTCATTCCCGGCAGTCGTGCCACAGTCTATCTGTGATGAAGGAGACAACCAGATTTCCTACTGCCAGAAAGATTCCTGTCCTGACGTACCTAACTCTCCCGCTGACAACTCCTCTGCATGCGAAGGATTTCCTACAGGTATTTATGCCTGTAGTAGCACCGAATACCATGAATAATGCACACTTCTACATGATTATAGTGGAACCCTGCTTTAATGGACACTGCTTTGTGGAAACCTTCATATAATCTATGACGAACAATAGATACGTGTATATAGCTCCATCCAGTTCATTATGGAGAGGTTCCACTCTTAATTTAGTAATTCCTTTTAAAGGGGATACTCTAAGCATCAAAATTGGGCAGAGTTGGTTTCCTCTAATCGGGTGGTTTATGGAAAAATCCTTTTGGAAGATTAGACAATCTAAGACAAGGAGTATTTTAATGTATTGGTCCAATGCAGGTGTTGTAACGTGTGATAGAGAGGTGGACAGTGACTGGGAGATACAGTGGCCATTTCTTCCCGTGGGACAGACCGTCATTCTACCATGTGGTGTCAACTATACTGGTACATACTAGACACACCAACAGACAGACAATGTTATACTGTTTGACTTGCTGAGATCTGTCTGTCACCTGTGCTCACTGGGCCCATGCACACTATAGTGCAATGGTGACCGTCAATGTTCCATGCCTCATTGAGGCTAACTACGTATATCTCCACCATATGTGTGTACCTACGTACATACATAGCTCATGTTAGCGTAGGAGTGGTGTCTTACTATACTATGTACATAGTCTTAGATCATTTCCTCTGTGAAGTATTGATAGGTGTAGGTAGCTAGCTATAGTGTGTGACTGTGTTTCCTCTGGTTATCACATTATGACGTATTGTAGGTAATGCCAGTAGGATGTGTGGTGCTGGTGGCAACTGGGCCGAACCTAACGTCAGTAACTGTTCCAGTAGGATTATTACCAGTCTTACTGTCCAGGTCAGTTCTTAAGGTAGTAATTACTCCAAAAATAAGCTTCCTATTGAGCTCAAATTTTGAATGAGCGCATGTGGACGGTCATATATAACACACCCCACATAATATTTACACTGTATATACCCCTAAAGCCTAATCCTCAAATATAGTGTTTCAACAGCTGTGACTAGAGCTTTTATGTACAGTCGAACCTCTCTAAAAGATTGCCTCTGAATGAAATCCTCTAGATCACCTTAAAGACCCGAATTTCCACTTCTCTATCTCTCTAGAACATTTCCAACTTCTGTAAGACAAAATCCTAACAGTGTCATAATAGCAAAGGTCCCCAGATGTCCTGTTAGTAAGGCTTTATGAGCACCATTGGAACAGAGTAAACCTGGATAGATAGGGGAGTGTCTAAGTTCTCAAGTCCAAGCTATTTTCAATATTGTATCAAGAAACATATTCCACTTTATTTCCAGATAGCCCTGCTGGTGGGGCCGGGGATGGAGGACGTTGAAAGGTCTCTGGAACTTGTTGAAGAACTGGCACAGGAAACTACTGAACCTCTCTTCCCACAAGACGTTGAATCAGTCATTGACAACATTGACAGTGTTCTCACACTTTTGGAAGGAAACCTGGCCAAAAATAATAGTGTCAGTTAACTATTCCAATATCTTAAAAGTAGTGTAGCAGTTCATAAATTTAGAAATGTTACTAAAGATAGAACACAGTGAAAGAATGCAATTTCGTTCCACTTGTAGTAAATTTATACTGCTACACTTCCTTTAACCTCCTTATTAGAAGAACAGCCACTGTGTGAAATGTGAATGTCCTTCATGCAGCTATACGTTATTGTGCTATATAGAAGTTGTCTTTTATAGAGAGTTTCATATGTATGCAGTGGAACCTCTTTATAAAGGCCAAATTTGAGCCAGGAATATTGTCCATTATAGCAGGGTATCCATTCTGTAGGAGTAGTGAATGTATTGATAGTTATATAGTAAGTTGGAAAGTAGCGGTTCCACTGTAGTGTCATAAAGTAATGTTTCTTAATATGAATTGTCAATCTTTCTGTTTTCAGGCCAGTGCAGTTTTCTCGGTGCTAGACAATCTACTATTGGACGGTAATATAGAGAGTTTCAATGTTCTTGAAGAAGACGAGCAGGACCCGGCTGGGTCACAGGTACTGGACAACGTGGAGAGATATGCCATCTACTTAGCTCGGGTACTGGATGTGGATGATGGAGGAGATGTGAGGGTCAACACAACTGGAGAAAATATTGGTTAGAACTAAAAACAACAATCAGTCTTGATGAAGATGTAGTGATGTGATATACATGCTGTTATACTAACTGTAACTAACCATGATATGGTTGCACTTGTATTGATACAACAGACCCTTAGTTGGAGCAATCACAGAAGCGGCCTTTGAATACGTTGGTTAATTTAACTATATTGTAACTCCCTCTATTTCTAAAGCCAGGTTAACAATATAGCAATACAGCAAGGGTAATAAAACATGGCCACACTGTGCTGTGCCAAAAAGGATAGAAATGGTTTCTTAAGCTCGGTTCACAATTTGCCATACAGTCTGTGCTATGCACTTAGAATCTAATTCTATCCTCACAGTACAGCACTGTGTGGTGTGGATATACGTTATTTCCCTCGCACATGCACAATACTGTGAATTCAGCTTAACTGCATTGCAAGTATTGCCGATCACGTGCAAGCGTGGCCTAGATTTTACTCTACCAATCTCTCTCTCTCACACTCAGTTCTAAGAGCGGCCAATCTCAATGCCGATAATGTGCAGGAGGACTATATGTTCCCTGACCCTGGAGAGGTGGAGGGAGTTATGTTCAACAACGGGACCTCAGCATCTATATCTCTACCTCAGGAACTACTTCAGAAGCGTGGAACTAG
>JAODVQ020356015.1:0-11603 GCA_025400075.2 Phenganax stokvisi | reverse complement strand
AAAGCACACATTATGTATACTGTGTATTTAAATGTCTTCTTGCTTCACTCGCTCCCGCTCGCCAACAATGTCTTACATTCGAACTAGTATCTTTTTCTTCTGTTCAACTTTTCTCTCTCCTCTTCCTAAGTCGAAACTTCTCAGGTTTTTTCCTTAATTCACAACAAACTATATATTTGCTTTCTTCCTGATGTTCTGTTTTAGTTTGTCTTCTCCCACTGTTTTATTATGAATGGGCACACTTTGATTATACTGTAATGATTTTAAGCTTTAGTACCCTTCCTAGATCCGTTTCTACCTCCTCTCCTTTCCCCCCTTCTCCTGCTCCTCCTTCTCCTCCTCTTCCACCCTTTGCCACCGCCTCCTCCTACTCTAGGTAGCATTCAGAGTGAATGTGTCAAAACCGGTGCAAGTGTGTAAGAAGGAGTACGGTCACAGAAAGGGTCACCTGGCATTCCTCAAGGACAGAATTCACAAGAGCTACATGCAGCAATGGGTGGTGGACAATATGCCCGTCACCTGGTGTCATAATGAAATATTGGAGAGTGACAACAGGCCTTTCTGTACCACTAGGTTTCCCATTGGATGTTATGTCACTGCAACTGGTCAGAGGCACAATTCCTGCTTCTTATCGGTGAGTAGGGACTCCCACAAATCTATATAGCGCATCTTACTTTTCCAGGCCTCTCAAAGCCAGCCATCCTATTATATATTCCAGCTATTCCAAGCCTTCAAATCCAACTAGTATCTTAACTACCAATCTAAATCTCTCCACATCAGCCTATGATTAGTTTAAGCCTTTCTAATCGAGTTTTCTCACTAAGCCTTCAAGCGATACTTCACAAGATGGAAGATCAAATTATACTATAAAATGATTCCATAGAACATTTCTGGTACAAGTTAGTCGAATAGTTCACTATATAAAAAAGTGTCCTCTCGAGAAGTTGATTTCATCACATTTTGTGTTTCCTCTCTCTCTCTCTCACACTCTCACTCTCTCTCTGCAGGATAAGATGAAAGAGAAAGGGGCTACCTACATATTCAACTATGTCCACCTCATCCTCTCCTTCCACAAGGGAACTCCACCCGATTACACTGATGGTCGAGTTGTCAGAGCCCAGGTCAAGATTGGTAGCTGTTCTGACTTAACCTGTGAGAAACCAATGGCAATTGATAGCAATGATATCAGGAAAGAAATAAAGAAGAAGAATGGAAAGAAACTGGTCATTCCTTACATGTATACAGTGGAATTTGATGAGGCTGAAGGTATAAAATGGGCCAGTAGGTGGGACTATATTCTGGGCTCTCTGCCTCAGAGTAATGATCAATGGCTATTTCTTAATTACTCTGTCTTGATCACTATATGCCTGGCTGCCATGGTAACCACGATCCTTGTTCATTCTCTTCGTCCCAATTGGATGAAATATTATGAAGTGAGTGTCCCTCTTCTTCCGTTGCCTCTCTGCCTATTTTTCATACCACTTGCCACTTTTCTTGTACTAGCCTCTTCCACTTCTCTTCATCCTCTTCTTCCTCTCCATTGGCCTTCCTTATCCTCCTGTTCCTCCCTCTATCACCGTCACCTCCTCCTCCTCTCCCTTAGTCTCAGTCTCAGACCCACAATACACTATGTGTAAATATGGGTCTGGTATACACTGTAACTGTAATGTGTGTGTAACAGGAGAGTGTTCATAAGGGGATTATGTCATGGAAGCTGGTTCATGGTGATGTGTTCCGACCTCCGACCTTCATCATGCAGCTGGCAGTGTCTGTTGGAAGTGGAGTTCAGCTGTTAGTCACGACTCTAATTGTTCTTGGTACACTACTAAACTTAAGAATATTGTGTGGAAACTTGCAAAATTGAAATTATAACCCTGTTAGTATGAACAAACTCTAAAGTCCCAGAAGTAAGCTCACAACTATCTTTATATGAAAGCACTGAAGCGCAAACCATCCATGCACAGATGATTATAGTGGAAGCAAATGTAAATTTGGGGTAGTCACAGTGACATAACCCGACACACCTGTTCTAACCAGGTTGTACAGACACTCATTACCAAGAGTGGCCTCAACCCAGGAGTATGGGTTGTTGATTGGTGCTGCAGAGAAGACCTTCAGGGTTATCATAATTTCTATTCCTGCAACCATGTGAATAATGATCGACTTACAAGTTTGTATTGTGTATATCTCTATTGCAGTATTTGCCTGTCTGGGGTTCCTGTCACCTCCCAACAGAGGAACCCTCATGACTGCAGTCCTAGTAAGACATTGATTAACTCCGGGAATGAAAGTCACATAACCTGCACACAAAAAGCGTCTAAATTCAGTCAGGAAGTGTAGAACACTATATATAGGAACTTCTGTTATGCTATATACTAGGACTACTCATGCGCATCATTGCCTCACGCCGTCGAGCTGCGCGGAGACGCACGTGATGTGGATTATGAGTGTAGAGTGGGGCTGTTTCAGAGAGCGTACCAGGAGCTGATGCATCTTTCTGCTAGCATAGCATAGCATAGTGATGTCGTACGAACGCGCTGCCTTCTTCGCGAAAACGCCCTCTTTTCGCGGTCTCCGCCGCCGTATCATCAGTTTAGCAGCGCCTAGATAGAAATGCTGCTGTTTTTGAGTCGCTACATGGGCCTAACACGCTAACAATATCCGTTTTGCAACAACCTGAGGTTAGCGCAACCAGTGTGCAATCCACGGATATGTTGCGCTGAGCTCAAATCTGAGCTTTGCGCAGCGCAATCCGAGGTTGGTCCGAATCCGCAGTTTGCACCTACACCAACTCCTTGTAATTATGCTCCAGGTCCAACCACTCTACATACATGTATAATTATGTGTATATCTTTCCCCAGAATGTATATGTGTTTATGGGGTTGGTGGCCGGCTATGTGTCTGCACGTCTGTACAAGAGTGAGTCCACCTTAAAACATACTTGGCTAGCAGTGTATGGCTTCTGATTGTATTACATGCAGTGATGGGTGGACTGAAATGGAAGTCTACTGCTTTGGCCACCTCATTCTTTGTGCCTGGGTAATATACCAAAATTTTTGTTTGTGCAACTTTTCGAATAGGCTTAAAACACATACTTAGAATATGATTTTTAAATAGTCGAAATGTACACCTAACATGAATTTGACCGTGCACCAGAATAAATTTTAATTTCCAATACGTATGTAATAAAAAATATGCAAATTTATTTGCATCTCGAAATTTTCTTCCATATCGTACCTTAGCTTGTTGTAGTAACTTGTATATATTATCAGCTTACTCTGATTGTTTCTGCGAGATATATAGTCTATGAACTCTCCTATATACTCTTTACATGTATTTTGTATAACTATTTTCCTGTATTTTTCTGCTTCTTGTCCTTGTCTTCCTTCATTGTTCCTCCTTAGTTCTGTTTGACCTATATATACTTTTCCACCGTGGTGCCCAGACTGTTCGGCAGTAACCATCACTTTAACCATCACTAATACTGATTTTACCACCACTCCATATAGTATTACTATAGAGCATGAGAACTCTGCCTTGTTTAAACACTACTGCTGAATACTTTTGCCACATTTCTTGTTCACTCTAACATCAACTCATAGTGTAGTGTTCAGTGTGTTCTTTGTGCTCAATCTGTTCCTGTGGGGAGCTGGTTCCAGTGCCGCTATCCCATTCACCACTCTCCTGGCTCTCCTCTGTCTCTGGCTGGGTATATCTCTACCTCTCACCTTCTTCGGTGCTTTCCTGGGATTCAGAAAATCTGTGAGTTTTTGACGATACTACTGTGTAACCTGGAACCTCTGAGTGTAAAACCATTAGTAATGTTCTTCTTGTCCTTATTTTAACTTGCAAGTGCAGCGAGCCAGCTATTTTGTTTATTATGTATTGTTTCTAATTACATATGTTTTGTTGTCCACCGCATATTGTGCATGTTTTCTACGTAAATCATGGTCGTTATTCTGCAACACTTTTCACATGCACGACAGTGAATGTGGGGCATGTCACTGCCACCGCAGTGTGCACAAGACAATAATGTTCCACATTCATTCCTCTAGTAATTATTGTAGTGCATTTTCTTTTAAATGGTAAGCTTAAGGACAAGTCAATAGCTACCAATCAAATGAGGGGTGGATCTATCTGTTTTCCCTGTCTTATTATACTGCAGAAAATAGAACACCCAGTGAACACTGACCATATGCCGAGGGAGATTCCTCATCAGAGGTGGTTGCTTCACCCTCTCCCCTCCTCTCTCATCGCAGGCATCCTACCCTTTTTATGCATCTTCACACAACTCTCTCCCATCCTCAACAGCATATGGTAATCTCAAAACATCTGCACTCTAGGCTTATCTAATACCAAAAATACTAGCCAGTGAAAGTGAGAGAATCAAGTATAGAATAGTGAGGAGATTGCTATGTATACGAGACAGTCAAATGGACCTATAATTGTTAGTGCCTGTGCACTTGCAAAATTATGACAATCTGATTATTGTTTACAATATGATTATGATTTTGTTCACAATCTGATTATGATTTTGTGTACAGTCTAATACTAGTTACTATTCTATTTTTTATGGTCTACACAGGGGAGGTCAGATTTACTACATGTTTGGGTTCGTTCTGCTGTTCTTCATCAATATGGTGGTGGTGTGTGCAGAGACTTCGATGGTCTTCTGCTACTTTCATCTCTGTTATGAGGACTATCGCTGGTGGTGGCGATCTTTCTTCTCAACTGGTCTGTTTGTTCTCGCTCTACTTCTCCTCTGCCATTTTCAATACAGTGTAACCTCTAATAATGGAGTCTCCCAATATGAAAACACTTCTATTACAATTTTTATATATCTGTGTATTATATTAACTGCCTGCCCATCCTAGTGGCTCTAATGTCTGATGTGTGTGCACTATGTGAGCACTTGGCCCAGAATGCCAGGTGTCGAGTCCCATCCAGGGCAGTTCTTTTCTTTGACACACACTTTTATATCCAAATTAGTTGATTGCTGCGGAGACTCGCTTGTCTGGTGTACTGATTCAAGACTAAGTTTGATGTGATAATATAGACCTCTCGGCTTGCTTCCACTTGCCTTGCATTACAGGCATTCACCCAGTATTAACCTGTACTACTACCCAAATAATAATACCATGACAATGGCGAACCCTCCTTGTCAGTTGTTCACCTTTCTCCCTCCCTCCCTCCATCATCTCTAGGTACCACTGCCTTCTATCTCTTCCTGTTCTCTCTTCATTACTTTGTCTATAAGACCACCATCACTGGGTGGCTGTCCTATCTCCTCTTCTTTGGATACACCTTCATCATGGTCTTCCTCTTCTGGATACTAACTGGTCAGAATTTACACTCTCACTGGCAATGTGGTATAATATAACACAGTCACCTATAGCTAATAAAGACACCTTTCATTCTGTGCTAGACAACCCCTTAAATTTTTTATGCTTCGTGTTTTCTCATTTTAATTCATAAAAGCCAATAGCCTCTTAAAATGTTCTACGTGTGTTTGAGTATATAGTCATTGATTTGGCTGTGAACAAGGTTTAGGTTCCTCCGTCCACAGAATTGGGAATTGCCAGCATATATACTTAATCCACTGCTTCATTTTCCCTTAACATTCCGACATTCTATATATTGTTCTTCTCTTCCTCACTACTTTTTTCAGGTACCATAGGGTTTATTGGATGCCTCATCTTTGTCCGCAAGATATACAGTACGACACATGTGAATGTTGTGTGATATGGCTCTCCTCAACAACATCAATCACAATCATAATTTATTCGGGACTGAAATAAACAATTCTCCTGTTATACATGTTCATGAGACTTGGACCAAATTTTTCAAAGATATAGAATCATGTTTTGATATAACTTAGCTACATTAACTTCTTCCATGACTGAGATAAATTTTTCTCATAGAGTAAGAAAAGTACTTTCTTTCTGCTTGGGACTGTATGTATGTGTCCAAGCTTTTGTGCAACATAAGTGCAAATTCATGGTTTCAAACCTAACTATGTCAAGTAAGATGTATATGTACCAAAGAGTTGAAGTGATGAATGATGGCTACCTGAAGTCTCTACCAGTCTCTGAAAGGGTGCTGGACACTCTCTGAGGTTCCATCTCTGGTCCACAATAGGTCGTCAGATTTTGAACACGAGAGAAGAAGCTATGAAGCTTACCTTCTTTCTAGCTGGGGCAGAAACACTCTCCTGGCTCGACAAACCCGACTGATCTTGCTGCGTAGTATCCTCCAACGACTCTTCCTCCATTATTACTTCTACCACAAGGACACCCAACTGCAACGCTGGCAATAGAACCAAAATAAGCTGGAGAAGAAAAAGCGCCTGTTTATCCCAATAAAAGCGCACCTTTCCCGCCCAATTATAATTACGTCATTGAGTTCTCTTCCTCAAATTCTCCACCCTTCCAACGTGGCAGAGCTCTAGCTGCTGTGATGGAAAGGGCGACGTCTGCCGTACTCTGCGTGGTCCTGGTCGCTCTCTCAGTGGTGGACGCCTACTATCTTCCTGGTCTGGCCGCCACTAACTTCTGCGAGAAGAAGGTTGCCGAGAAATATCCGAAGGAGTGCAGGGTAAGCCGCCGCTGACCAGTCTGTCTAAACCATACGCTCTCTTTTGTCGACCTATCACAGAGCCGTGTGTATATCCATGTCAACAAGCTAGACTCTACAGAAAACATTATCCCGTACGAATACACGAGGTAAAGCGTTCGACCCCTCTTGCATCTCTCTATGTCCTCTTCGTGAAGAAATTCCAAAACAATGGTTTTCTTTCGTTTTTAGTTTTGATTTTTGTGAGCCAGATGAAAACTCCCCTGATAAAGACCCAGTGGAAAACCTTGGACAGGTAAAAGTATTGCTATAGATGGAGTTAGTTTAGTACTAAGATCCTTGCTAGCTATTTATTCTAATCTGCTGAGGACCAACTACATCTCCACTGGTTGTGGCTCGGAATTACTAACATTTTTTGCAGCAAAA
Organism: Phenganax stokvisi; assembly: GCA_025400075.2. Classification (NCBI taxonomy): domain Eukaryota; kingdom Metazoa; phylum Cnidaria; class Anthozoa; order Malacalcyonacea; family Clavulariidae; genus Phenganax; species Phenganax stokvisi. The sequence continues at coordinate 4,604 of JAODVQ020356015.1, read as the reverse complement.
TCGAAGATACAAACTTAGTGCAAACTTAGTTTAATGTCCAGTGATATTTGCTTAGTTGATAGTAATATTGAATATTCTAAGAGAATTGTGGTTTAGTGGCTCACAGCTGTTTGTTTCTATTGTCTGGTGGTATCTGAGAATGTGGTCTTGTCTTTTCTCCCTAGGTTGTGTTTGGAGAGAGAATCAGAGCTTCTGCCTACAATGTAAGTGTCTAGTAACTCTTTAAAAATACTTCCACTTTTCCTAGGACCTTGTTTTTCACTTTACTACTAAGTTATATCTTCTTCTTCATCACATTTCTTCCTGAGTCGAAACTTCTCAGGCTTTTTTCCTAATTCACAACAAACTATATATTTGTAGTATATTTTGGTACTTTGTTTTCTTCCCAATATTCTGTTTTAGTTTGTATTCTGCCACTGTTTAATGATGACCGGACACACTTTGACTATACTGAAATGATTTTAGCTTCACTGCCCTTCTTGGATCCGTTTCTACCTCCTCTCCTTTCCCCTCTTCTTTTGCTCACTCCTCCTATTTTCCTCTTCCACCCCTGCCACCGCCTCCTCCTACTCTAGGTATCATTCAGAGTGAATGTGTCAAAACCGGTGCAAGTGTGTAAGAAGGAGTACGGTCACAGAAAGGGTCACCTGGCATTCCTCAAGGACAGAATTCACGAGAGCTACATGCAGCAATGGGTGGTGGACAATATGCCCGTCACCTGGTGTTATAAGATATTGGAGAGTGACAAGCCTTTTTGTACCACTCGGTTTCCTGTTGGGTGCTATGTCACTGCATCTGGTCAGAGACACGATGCCTGCTTCTTATCTGTGAGTTGGGACTCTCTTAAATCCACTGTATATACAGCCATACCTACCATGCTATGTAGATAATCACAATAAATACTATGCCCTTGATTAGTGCATTACAGTTGGATTGCTCCCACATGGATACAGTGGTATACGTTCATCTAGTAATGCAAACATTTCATGACTTGTATCTGCTCCAGAAGTTGATTTCGAATGTTCTCATTTATTCTCTCTTTTCTGCAGGATAAGATGAAAGAGAAAGGGGCCACCTACATATTCAACTATGTCCATCTCATCCTCTCCTTCCACAAGGGAACTGAGCCCAAGTACACTGATGGTAGAGTTGTCAGAGCCCAGGTCAAGATTGGTAGCTGCTCAGACTTAACCTGTGAGAAACCAATGGCAATTGATAGCAATGATATCAGGAAAGAAATAAAGAAGAAGAATGGAAAGAAACTGGTCATTCCTTACATGTATACAGTGGAATTTGATGAGGCTGAAGGTATCAAGTGGGCCAGTAGGTGGGACTATATACTAGGGTCTCTGCCTCAGAGTAATGTTCAATGGTTCTCTCTTATTAACTCTGTGTTGATCACTGTATTCCTGACTGCCATGGTCACTATGATCCTTGTTCGATCTCTCCATCGTGATCTGATGAAATATAACAAGGAGGATAGTGTGAGTGGCTCATAATAGTCTCTTCTTCCTTCTCCTCTTCCTCCCTTCTTCTTGGTTATATTTCTCCTACTGTTTCTCCTCTCTCTACACCACCACTCTCCTGCCGTCATCTCTTCGTTGTTCTCCTCCTCTATCACTATCACTTCCTCCTCCTCCTCCTCCTTCTCCTCCATATTTCTTTACTCCTCCTCTATTTAATGTTTAAACTGTAATATGTATGAACAGGAGGATATTCAGGAAGATTTTGGATGGAAGCTGGTGCATGGTGACGTGTTTCGACCTCCGACCTGCACCATGCAGCTGGCAGTGTCTGTCGGAAGTGGAGCTCAGCTTTTAGTCATGATTGTCATTGCTCTTTGTATGTACATATACATAATCTTTTTCTTTATTGCTAGTAGTTATGTAGCTTGCTAACATCACACTATACAGTTTAATACAAGATGTATATACAGTGAAACCTCTCTATAATGGACAACTTGAGGCCAGGAAATTTGCCCGTTATAGCAGGGTGTCCATTCTGGAGGGGTTATGATGTATTGATCTGTAGTAAGTTGGGACACAAAAATTTGTTTGCTATATCGAGGTGTCCACTATAGAGAGTAGTCCATTTAGTGGGGTTCCACTGTACACTATATTACATCTTTAACTATATTACATTTCTATAATTATGGTTTGATCTATTATGCTTTTAAAATGATATAATCAGTGTGTAGAATTAGAGAGTTATAAATTTGTATTGTATATACATAGAAGGAGCACAAAATGGTTCTCTATCTCTCTATCTCTCTATCTCTCTATTGCAGTATTTGCCTGTCTGGGGTTCCTGTCACCTCCTAACAGAGGAGCTCTCATGACTGCAGTCCTAGTAAGACCCCTATTATATCGTATATACAGCAACACACTGATGGGTTAAGTTATTCACAGTCCATGCATATATTATAGTCAAGACTTAAATTACAAGCAGTTCAACATTGTTTGTGAAGCTTTCATACATCCCATCGTATATCCCATTGTATATGCAGCACTACTGTGCTACTCCGTTCTATGCCTGATTTTATTAAGGGTCCCATCAGCTTGTATGCCTACTAGGCCCACAAAGCCTAGGCCTGTGGTGACCATGGTTACAATTTCAATGTTCAATTCCAACTCCTCTTCCTCCTCCTCTCTCTCTATCTTGTTAGATTGTGTATGTGTTTATGGGTTCGGTGGCCGGCTATGTATCAGCACGTCTTTACAAGAGTGAGTCCACCCTAAAACATACTCCATACATTCACTGATACAAATAGGCTGATGCCATGTGCATACATAGCCTGGATACTTCTTGACTGTGGAGCTATGCATGTGGCATTCCTGTAGCAGTGTATATACCATTATCTAGCAGTGTGATATTAAGTGTCTGATTGTGTTACACACAGTGATGGGGGGACTGAAATGGAAGTCAAATGTGTTGGCCACTGCATTCTTTGTACCTGGGTACGTTACATTCCTTTAGTTTGTGGTGGTGACTATTTGTATATTCTACTGTCATTCTTGCCAGCTAACACCATCTTTAAGTACTGGTGGCAGTTGCTGTAGAGTTGACACTATTTCATTTGTATGAATACATTAAACATGAATGAAATGGTGTGGACTAACTCTAAAGTCACTGCTATATGAGCAATCCTGAGTGGTGGTTGAAGCCGACCACTGTCGACCAGTCAAACATATCTTTATATTTTACCACCAAACTCAGTCCGGGCAAAACTGATTTTTTTGGTGATATGTATACATGCAATATTGTCTTATTATTCTGGCATACAGTGTGGTGTTTAGTGTGTTCTTCACGCTCAATCTGTTCCTGTGGGGAGCTGGTTCCAGTGCCGCTATCCCATTCACCACTCTCCTGGCTCTCCTCTGTCTCTGGCTGGGTATATCTCTACCTCTCACCTTCTTCGGTGCTTTCCTGGGATTCAGGAAATCTGTGAGTGTCATATGTACTGTCTTTTCCACTTGTATTAGTTTGATATATATATAGTGGAATCACATTTTTGAAGTAATATACTGGTAGCTAACTATACTCTATGAGTGAATATTTGAGAGGGACTATGTGTATACAAACTACGTATATATGTACTATAAATTATGATGGGAATGCAAAAAGTTTTGGTTTTACTCCCATGTATATACAGTATAAACTCAGAACTGGACAAAGAGAGAGGGAGTTAGATAGAGGGGCAAAATGCATCATAACACTGCACCTCAAGTGTATACACATAGTAACACAGAGTAAAATTTCAAAGGGGAAGCACTAAATAGAAGCAAACACATACCTATATATGTATGTGAACAATGACCAGATTATTTGAGGAGTGTCTTACTGTCTACCTCTATAGCCGATAGAACAGCCAGTGCACACTAACCAGATACCCAGAGAGATCCCAGACCAGAACTGGCTGTCTCATCCTATTCCATCCTCTCTCATGGGAGGAATACTACCCTTTGGCTGCATCTTCATACAACTCTTCTTCATCCTCAACAGCATATGGTTAGAGAGAGAAAGATACCTCCACCTTTTCCTCTTTCACGTGCTTTATACATAATCATTCATAATTATAGGAGCCTACCCTAGGAGGTAGAGTTTATTTACCAATATCGAGAGTTTAACCTGGTGGATGTATTATTATACAGTAGAAAGTACTTGTTAAAATGGCTAAATATTGGTAAAAAGTAGTAGCCGACGTGTAAAAAATGTAACCCTTAGGAAAAGTATTGAGATTTATATCCAAGGAAGATTGTGGGGCTACCTAATCTGATTATTATTTCTAATTCTGCAATATACCAGTTATTGATATGACTGTATTGTGTATCAGGGGAGGTCAGATGTACTACATGTTTGGGTTCATTCTGTTGGCATTTGTGGTACTGGTGGTGGTGTGTGCACAGACCTCAATTCTTCTCTGTTACTTTCATCTCTGTTCTGAGGACTATCGCTGGTGGTGGCGTTCCTTCTTCTCAACTGGTCTGTTCTCCTCCTCCACCACCTCCTCCTCCACCTTCTCCATCACCTCCTCCTCCTCTTCCTCCTCCTCCTCCTCCTCCACCACCACCACCTCCTCCTCCTCCTCCTCCTCCTCCTCCTCC